>JARYHS010004348.1:0-41009 GCA_031002005.1 Vandiemenella viatica
TCCCCTCCTTGGATCCGCCACTGTTGTTTTGTGACTATTACGCTTTATGCAATGAGTTTTTTGTTTAAGTCGAGCTTAAAGGTCCAGCAACCAACAATGATTAAATGGAAGAAACATATCAAACGATCGTGATCTTTGTGAGGGATGGCTCATGAAGTTTACGTACTTCGACATTTGTGTTTCATAAGCAAGAGAGTATCTATCATACGTTGTATGTGCCTATCCTGACTTATGCTGCTGAAACGTCGACAGTGAAAAAGCGGGACATCAGCAGAGTAGAAGCAAGTGACATGAAGTTTGTAAGAGGTACAATGGGAGTTACTAAAATCAACAGAATAAGGAATGAAGTGATTAGACGCACCATAAAAGAGGAAACCCTACAGGAAAGGGTAGAGAGGACCAGACTGAGATGGTATGGACATGTCAAGAGAATGGACGTTCAGAGAATCCCAAGAAAAATCCACGAAATTAAGATGCATGGTAACGACCCAGAGGAAGACCAAGAGATGGATGGCTGAAAGGAGTGGAGGAGTGTGTACGGAAGAGAGGAGAGGACTGGAACAAAGTGGTGACAGAGAGGTGGTGGGATGAAAGAAGGAAATGGAGAGGCTTGTGCATGAAGCAGACCCGGCCAGAGGCTGGAAACTATTGAGGATGATGATGATGATCTGTAAATTAAAACTCGTCTTTTTAATTTTAGTTGTTATTTAAATAAATTCTAAAAAAGGGAAAAGAATATCTATGGTCAGTGAGAAAAATGCAGAGTGTCCTTTTGTTTAGTTAGCATTTGGGTAGGAGGAAGGAATGCCAAAAAAATAACCATTTAACATCGTTTCAGTGATAGAACCACAAACTTAATCTGCCGAAATTATTCCACGCTAATGCCGGGATGGTTTTATTTAGAAAGGCCATGGCCGAATTTCTTCTCGTTCATTCCCGCACATTCCCCCTCCCCCCTTCGACGTCGACAAGGCGCAAAACCATAAGCAAAATAAAAAAGA
Organism: Vandiemenella viatica; assembly: GCA_031002005.1. NCBI lineage: Eukaryota > Metazoa > Arthropoda > Insecta > Orthoptera > Morabidae > Vandiemenella > Vandiemenella viatica. The sequence goes on from JARYHS010004348.1 coordinate 1,002, forward strand.
AATTAATCGCCGTTGTGTATGCTACAAATGTGTAATTACCACAACTCCACTGGTTACCCAGTGCCTGTCTTCATAGTCCCAACATACGTCTTTACCGGCTACGTGGCCCCCGACTATGGGACCACTCTGGCACCGTCTTCACCTTGTGTGGCATGCTAGTGGTCGGAGGTCTGTTTGCTGGCCACAGTGTTGTGCCCCCTACGAGGATAACCTATGAATTAATAGAGGCGGTTATGGCCTGGGCGGCCCAGTGACCCCGTCGCTCGCTCCCGGGTCGCTGACAACGATATCGACCGTCCCAGTGACGTCACGCGCTGTTGCCGCGCTCCGCTTCCGGACCGGACCCGGCGCGTCATTCATTGACTTCCACAAGGCTCGTTACTGGGCCCCACACTACTCTGCTGCAGGTGCTACTTTTATAATTGGACTCCTGGGGAACTCAGACTGTTTGAAGACATTGAGACGGTCAAGATGCTACACGCACAGGCTGTAACGTATTCGTGCTTTGAAGCTACCATTTTTTGATAAAGAACATCTTTTCTACTCTGGGCTTTTCAGTTTGTCTCGATTTTTAGAGCGGACAGGGGATGGACCCCATGGAACGGGAAGTAATTCGGTAATGGCCTTTGAAACAAGCAATCCGACATTCGCTTGGAGAGATTTTGGGTAACCACTGAAAACCGAAATCAGGATGGCAGGACGGGGATTTGACCTCGAGTCTTCCCGAATGCGAGGCCCGAGCGTTACCGCTCCCTCACCATGCTCAGTGATTAGTAACTGTATTGTGATCGGCGTCGATACCCTGTTCACTTCGAACTGGCGGCTCAAGGCCACGATCCCCCCACCCCGCTCCTCACCTCACCGCCCCCTCCACACCTACCTCACCGACATGACCACTGTGCCTATGTAGGCGATTGGCATATTAAGTGGGGGTATGGCCAGCGGAGTGACGACAGAGCAGACTGACCTTGAGTCGCCTCTCTTAACTGAACGCACTATAGGTATGCACATGAGTTATCGATTGAAAATAACCAGAGTAAACGGTATTGTAGCGCAGTGCTGCCAATTCTACGGATTTTTATAAAAAATTAGAACTTTTCTATTTTCTTAAAATATCTACGGATTTTTCTTACTTTTTACTATTTGTTGATTTTTCGTTATATTAGTGTTTTGTTAAACTTGGAGCGTATAGTGTTAATGTATTACAGAATTGTCAATAATTGTGAATAGTTTCCTTGCAACCGTTTGTTTGAATATCGAAATAAAGCTCATATTTTGTTTGATTATGGATTTTATGGATCTTAAAATACCGTAATACAGAACTATCGGCGCACTCTCTATGCACGGTGACACGGCTTACAAAGCAGTGTCTTCCTAGAAGGCCTAACAAATATCCGAGAATCAAAGGGCTCGTAGTTTTTAACATTTCCCATTACAGAAGATATGCAGTGTGTATTCCGGGTGGCCTGATCCGAGATGTGGAACAGGCCATCCCGGATGCCATAGAGGGGACGGGGTGTAGCCAACTACAGATTGTGGCTCATGTCGGCACCAATGATGCCTGTCGCCTTGGGTCGGAGGTTATCCTCTCTTCCTTCCGGCGGCTGGTTGAACTCTGTGGCCAGTGACCGCAAGATATCGGCAGAGCTAACCATCTGTAGCATCGTAGACAGAGTTGATTGTGGACCTCTGGTTCAGAGCCGTGTTGAGGGGCTGAACCAGAGACTACGACGTTTCTGTGATGACATTGGCTGCAGATTTCTCGATCTTCGCCATAGGGTCGAGTCTTGTTGGGTTCCCCTTAACAGGTCAGGTGTGCACTACACACGTGAATCGGCTACACGGGTGGCAGGGGTCGTGTGGAATGCACTGGGTGGTTTTTTAGGCTGAGGGAGGAAGACCCGAAACACGAAATTCAGTTACGGGCAACCCAATCAGATACAACACCGGAATGTAGGAGCAACGTAAAAGAATCTCGTCAGTTAAAAGTTCTCGTAATTAACTGTAGAAGCGTTTGTAACAAACAACCGGAACTTGAAAGCGTTATTTGTAGTACAGAAGCGGATATCGTTATCGGTACAGAAAGTTGGTTGAAACCGGAAAAAAGTTCCGCCGAAACTTTTAAAGATAGCATGAACGTTTTTCGTAAAGACAGATTACATTCTCATGGAGGTGGGGTATTTATAGCTGTGAGTAAATTTCTCCCATGTAATGAAATAGACGTCGATACGAACTGTGAAATCATATGGATTAAACTCAACGTTGCTGGGTCAAAACTCATCATAGGTGCCTTCTACCGTCCACCTGATTCGGATATAGCTATCGTCGAGGAGTTAAGAAATAATGTAAATAGTATAGCTAGCCGTTTTAAAGATCATGCTATGATTCTAGGAGGCGACTTCAATCTGCCTTATATTGACTGGCGTAATTACGTTCACATCACAGGTAGCAGGGATAAGGCAGCTTCTGAAGTAATTCTCGATTTGTTGTCAGATAATCATCTCGAGCAGCTAGTTAATGAACCTACGCGGTGTCATAACGGTAGCGAAAACATTTTAGACTTGCTGGTTACCAACAGGCCAGAATTATTCACCGACATTTCAACGACCACAGGAATAAGCGATCACAAAGCGGTAATTGCGACTATCAAATTAATGACCGAGCGAAAAAGGAAAAAAGGGCGGATTGTATACAGATTCAGTAAGGCCTCAAAGGAGTGTTTTAGAACCTACCTGAGGAATAAATACAATAACTTCAAGTCAACAAAGGACACCGTTGAAGAGATGTGGCATCGTTTTATACATATAGTCAGGGAAGGAATGGAAATACATATACCAAAGCGGACAATAAAGGGAGAGGATGATCCACCGTGGTACACATGCGAAGTCAAAAGATTACTCAAAAAACAAAGGAAAATACACGCACGCTCAAGAAGGAAGGGGTGTCGCAGCGATTTAGAAACCTTAGCTGATTTAAGAGGACGTATTAAGAATGTAATGCGCGAGGCCTTTAACGATTTTCACTCCAACTCTCTCTCTAAGAGTCTCACAGAAAACCCAAAGAAATTTTGGTCGTATGTACGAAAAGTTAATTGTACCAACAGCAATATTCCAGCACTAATTCGTGAAGGTTCCGAGGTTAATGAAAGCCGCGATAAAGCTAACGTACTAAATACTTTATTCAAAAATTCATTTCCAAATGAACATAAGGAAAGTATTCCCGTTTTCCCACGCCGTGGCGAGTCGGTGATGGAATCATTACGAATAAATACTGCAGGTATCGTTAAGCAATTAGAGCTCCTGAAGTGGGGGAAAGCACCGGGCCCGGATGGAATTCCAGTAAGAGTATTTTCAGAGTATGCTGCAGAAATCGGGCCATTTCTGTCTGATATATTCAGTAAATCATTAGAAGAGCGAAAAGTACCTTCAGACTGGAAAATCGCGCAAGTAACTCCGATTTTCAAAAAAGGTGATCGAAGTGATCCTGGGAACTATCGTCCCATATCTATAACATCTGTTTGTAGTAGAGTTATGGAGCATATTATATGCTCGAACATTATGAATTTTCCAGATTATAATAATTTGCTTACAACAAATCAACATGGATTTCGGAAGAAAAGATCATGTGAAACACAGCTGGCCCTATTTACACACGACGTAATGAAAGTTATCGATACAGGTTCACAAGTAGATGCAATTTTTTTAGATTTCCAGAAAGCCTTTGACTCTGTGCCACACAACCGCCTTTTAGCGAAGCTTCGAGCGTACGGTATATCGGATCAGCTTTGTGAATGGATAAAGGATTTTCTAACTGGTCGGTCGCAGTATGTTGTCGTTGAAGTAGAAAGTTCTTCTAATCTAGATGTTACATCGGGTGTACCCCAAGGAAGTGTAATAGGATCACTTCTTTTCTTAATTTTTATAAACGATCTCGGAGACAAAGTGAAAAGCCTTTTTAGATTGTTTGCTGATGATGCGGTTATTTATAGGGAAGTAAGAACTTTGGCCGATTGCTTAGAAATTCAGCGCGATCTGGATGTTATTTTGGCTTGGTGCGCTGAGTGGCAACTTACTCTAAACTGTAAAAAGTGCAAGACAATGAGCATAACTAACAAAAAGAATCCGATTGTTCAGAAATACGAGTTAAACAATACAGTTATTGATATGGTCGATTCTATTAAATATTTGGGAGTAACAGTACAAAGGAACATGAAATGGGACATACACATTAATTCTTTAGTAGGTAGAGCAAATTCTAGGCTGCGATTCATAGGTAGAATCTTGAAAAATTGTAATGAACAAACAAAGGAGATAGCGTACAAATCTCTTGTGCGTCCACATTTGGATTATTGTTGTGCCATTTGGGACCCGTTTCGTAAGGGATTGATCGAAAGTATAGAGAAAGTACAGAGAAGAGCCGCTCGATTCGTGACCGCTTGCTACAGTCCTTATGAAAGCGTCACAGAACTGATTAGTAGATTAGGTTGGGAGTCTCTGGTAGATAGACGACACACGTTTCGTTTAAACTTATTGGAAAACATGCGTACTCCAACTTTCACTCATGAGTGTAGTGAAATACTTCTTCCACCAACCTATTTCAGTCGGAAGGACAGGAAAGATAAAATTAGAGAAATAAGGTGCCGGACTGATTCTTATATGAATTCTTTTTTCCCTCGTACCATTAGGGATTGGAATGCACAGCAAAGAGATTAGCTTTGGTGCTAAGCACCCTCTGCCACCCACAATTTTGTGAATTGCAGAGTATATATGTAGATGTAGATTTAAAAAAAGGCGAGTAGGCAGCAGCAGTAATCAAAGTCACTCTGTGTAAAACGTGTTCAGAGATATTTCTTACTGTCAATTGTGAGGTTCCCACTCACCAGTCATTACGGCGTTATAGTATTATATTATAAATTGTTTATAAATAAGTCTTCTAGTATATTAGTTTGTGTAGGACGGGGTAATTATAAGTTATTTTAGTAATTTGTGTTGCGAGAAGTTGGCAGTACTGTAATGTTATGTTGTCGCAGGAGAAAGAAGCCAATATGGCGAGAGGGATGGTTTTTAGAGAGTATGAGATTGAGTGTCGCAGAAGATAGACTGTTGTGGAGAGTCTGTCGTTGGCTAGCATGGAGTGAACATGTAGAAAGACTGAATATGGCGAGAGAGACTGTTTTGAGCTAGCATAGCGTGAATATGTGAAGAAACTAATTTCTTCGAGCGCAAGGCAAATTTGTACAGAATATCATTTCAGTAAAAGCATTGTTTGTTTTGTGTGAATTTTTGAGTATAATAAACTGTGGATTATAGCAAAAGTGTGGTGAAAGTTATTTACATAGTATTAGAATATCCGTTGCGCAAATTGAGAGATTATTGAAACTTTAGTAATAAAAAGTACTGTATATTAATATATCGGTGAGGTGATAGCGACTACCGTTATAAGGCATATTAGGGCCAATTGCCAAATAAAGCGGGCTATCAATCTCTCTTGTCGCAGTCAAAATAGCGATAAGAGGGACCTTACAAAGTGGCGACGAACCTGCCAGGATTTAGAAATTTGTGTTTCTAAGCAAGACGGATTTGGAAGTATGTAAACTCTTCGCAATAAACGAAGTCAGATTGTCGCTGAAAATGAGAAGAAATCAAGCAGATGTTAGAATCTTAAAGGTACAAGTAGACGCTGGATTCATCACGATACAAGCAGATGCTATTTTCTGAGGGTCATCACGATACGAGCAGATGCTATTCCGAGGGTCAGCACGATACAAGCAGATGCTATTCCGAGGGTCAGCACGATACAAGCAGATGCCAAAATTTTAAAGCAGCCTCAAGAAGATGCAAATGGAAAAGCAGGAAGTGGAGTCAAGAATCTCCCGCGTCGTGAGACGAAAATTTGCGTGTGTTACGTGTTAAAGTGTATCGGAAGATTTAAATTCAAGTGTTTTGCAAGAATAAAAGGTATAGAATCAGTGAAAAAGTGTTTTAAAAAGGATTAACAATGAAAATGTAAGTACTGTACAGAAGTATAATAATCAGTTAGTATGATTGCGATTGTTGATTGGTCTTTCAAGTATGAGTGCCATTGTTTGAAAAAGCGAGAGCAGTTTAGATCGTAGTAATTGAGAATTTTTTGTGATTTTGTAAGAATTAAACATGGAGAATTTTGAAATTAACTGGGATGTAGATAAGTTATTGAAAGGTTTGAAAAATGTTTTAGACCAAATGAGTGATGAGAAAAGATTTCAGTTTTGGCGGTTAATCAGGGATATGCGAGTTGATATTAAGGTGATTGAAAATAAGGTAAATTTAGTAGGGGGGATATCACAAGGGTTGGTGGAAAATAGTATTCAATATGCGACATGGGAAAAGGAGAGTTCTGAGAGAATGGTTAATATAAGTTATAGATATGCTGAAACTAGAGAGAATTTGGAAGCTGAGTTGATTAGTGAAAGGAAAAAATTAATAGATAAGTTAAAACTTAATTCGGATAACAGTTATAAAAAATTTGTTAAACTTGTGGAAGATTTAAAGGAAGTATATAAATCTTTTTTAAATAAAATAATGGAAACTCAGGGTAAAATGAATTTTTTTCTTGATAATGAAGTGGATAGAGGGATAGTGGATTCAGAAATTGAGAAGATCAAATTAGAAGTACGTAAATTAATCGAAGGACTTTTTACATGGGCTGAAAGGAGTGAAAAATATAAGGAATCTGTTTTGGAACAAATCGGGAGTGATTTCATAAAATATTATGAAGGTTTACTACATGAATTTGATTTAAAGAACAATGTAACTGATAATGTGATTTTGATTCAAAAATATGATGATATTGCTAGTTTAGAATCCAGTAAAGCTGTCGGAATTGAATTTTGTAAGGATAACGATTGTGTGACATCTTCTGAAAGTTGTAAAGAGCCATGTGTGGTTGCTGAATGTGATGAAAAATGTATGAATGTTGTTATTGAAAATGGGAATTGTTCTAATGGAGAAGTAATGTCAGTTGGTACTGATTTAAACAAACAAGATTATGATATGCATATTAATGAATTTGATGTGAGTAGTATGATAACTGACAGTGTCCATATTCAAACTGATCAGGTAATTGTAAGCGAGGTAATTAATGATATTAGGGATGAAGCTGCTGAGCCTGTGGTTCAATGTAATAAAAATGATAATGTGGAAGTAACTGATAATGTAGTAGTTAATACTGAATGCGACGAGAATATTTCTCAAATGTGTAGTGTTGTATCGGAGGATACTAATAATAGTATTGTAGTAAATGATGTGATAATTGATGCAGAAAAAAGTTTTTGTGTAACTGATATGGTAAATGATGATGTTATTACTGGTGCAAATAGCAGTGTTGTATTAGATTTAGTAGGAGATGATGTTTTTCAAAGCCAAGAGCTTATTATAGAAGATGAAATGTGTAATGAAGGTATTGGCGGTGGAACATGTGATGTTAATGTATGTAAGAGTACTGTTGTAGAGATATTTGAGGTAACAAATAGTCGAAATGACGAAAATAACAATAATTTGTGTAGCGAAGTTAATGATAAAATGATTAATAGATTTGACACTAAAAATAATTTAATGGATGTGGCTGAAATAACAGGTTGTGAAATTATTGTATCTGATTGTGAAAATGATAGAATTAAGTTGAGGAGTGAATCAAATCCCGATGTTGTAACTAATCCTATTGGTGACAATTTGTATTCAGATGTTGGTATTGCTGTTTTTCATTCCGATGGCGAGTCTGTCACCGGAAGTAATATTTCAACTGAATTAATGTGTAATCAGAGAATTGTGATTAATTTTGAGAATGATGATGTTGACAAAACCAGTGAACTTGTTGTTGTAAATAGTAAGATGTATAGTACTGAAAGCAATTGCAACGATGCTGTAGTTGAGTATAACACACGATCTATGACCGATCAGCTGTTTGTAGTAACTCCTAAGCGAGCGCAGGGTATGCAGGCCCGCGCAAGTGTTTATAACAATGTTTGGTACGCGCGAGCCAAGGGCAGGTCATTGGCTCGTGAACAGCTGTTTTGCGTTTATATAAGAATAGAGTTTGTATGGTACATTAAAGAATTGTGTGAAATAAAAAATTTGACAGTGACAATATGTAATAAGTTAAAGAAAAACTGGAAGTATAAGAAAAAGTAGACCAATGGTTTTAGGGTGATGGTAAATATTACCACACCCAAGTACACACATGAGACGTGTACAACCAAGTGTAAAATTTTAATGTTTGTAGGAATAAGTATTTTTTTTGTATATTTGGATGTTGTAAATTTTCATTTTGCATTTCTTACTGGTATGATTCTGTTACGAATGGTTATGATAATGTTTGCATTGAATGTGTGTAGAGGCGTAATGCCTGGTGAAAGGGTTGAACTTTGCCCCAAATAATCAACTTTTGTGGTCACAAAAAGTGCTAATTAGTGGCAAAGTTGGGGGCATATGTGAGGTTCCCACTCACCAGTCATTACGGCGTTATAGTATTATATTATAAATTGTTTATAAATAAGTCTTCTAGTATATTAGTTTGTGTAGGACGGGGTAATTATAAGTTATTTTAGTAATTTGTGTTGCGAGAAGTTGGCAGTACTGTAATGTTATGTTGTCGCAGGAGAAAGAAGCCAATATGGCGAGAGGGATGGTTTTTAGAGAGTATGAGATTGAGTGTCGCAGAAGATAGACTGTTGTGGAGAGTCTGTCGTTGGCTAGCATGGAGTGAACATGTAGAAAGACTGAATATGGCGAGAGAGACTGTTTTGAGCTAGCATAGCGTGAATATGTGAAGAAACTAATTTCGACGAGCGCAAGGCAAATTTGTACAGAATTTCGTTTCAGTAAAAGCATTGTTTGTTTTGTGTGAATTTTTGAGTATAATAAACTGTGGATTATAGCAAAAGTGTGGTGAAAGTTATTTACATAGTATTAGAATATCCGTTGCGCAAATTGAGAGATTATTGAAACTTTAGTAATAAAAAGTACTGTATATTAATATATCGGTGAGGTGATAGCGACTACCGTTATAAGGCATATTAGGGCCAATTGCCAAATAAAGCGGGCTATCAATCTCTCTTGTCGCAGTCAAAATAGCGATAAGAGGGACCTTACACAATGTAGAGTATTATTTTGTATTTCCAATTTTAAAGACGTGGAAATGAAAAGTATTCTTAATTTTGACTCTCTCTTCAGTAATTACTGTTTTAGTCTTTTAGTTAGCGAGTTTCCGGATTTTTGTGCCCAATCTACGGGAATTTTAGCGGTCATACAGGGATTTTCAAAGCCAAGTGACTGGTAGCACTGTTGTAGCGTCACACTGTGTTACTGTCTATCACATACTAGCAGAGAACACGGCGTTGTCCGGTTTAACCGGGATTGATTTATCCGTACGCTATTTTTATATTTCCCATGCGAATCTTGTGTACCAAGTTTCATTAATTTAGCTCCAGCTACTATCAGGATTAAACTACACATTGACATACCCGAACAAGTCCCAGAACGGGTTGAATTGGATTCTGTGATTAATAATGTCAGTTTACATTTTGGTCCAGCCTACAGTGCTACGAAATCACAACATATTTTAAAGTTGCTGCTCACTAATCAAAACATGTACCATCTGTGCATTAATAGATATCACATACATAAATCTCTACCTGCAATATATCGAGTGTTCCGGCATGACGCAACAACAGATACTTTTAATGGATTTTTTCCAACTAGAAATCTTTGGGTCCAAGTTAAAATTTGACATATCCGTTGAAATATTAGGTAACATTTAGTTTATGAATATTCTGGCATAGCTTTAAAACAGCTGAATCGATATTTGAAGGGATTTAAAACTGTGGGTTTCCATAAAGGACACTGGAAATTAAAAGGGGGTGGGAGTAAAGGGGGAAAAGGATTGGGCTTTTTTAGACCAAATGTAGATATCATTTATCTGTTTGATTTAAGAAATACATGCGCAAAGTTATATCGATATAAAACAAAAACTGTGCGTTTGTATAAAGAATAATGGCAAAAATTGATGGGGGTAAAAGGGGACAGTAGTTTGGTTTTTGTAATACTAATGTGCACAGTTTTATTCTCTTTGTATTAAAGTATATGTGTGCAAAGCTCCATCGAAATCGGATAAAAACTCTAGTTTTGTATAAACAATATATGTAAAAATTAAATAGGGTAAAGGGGTTGAGGGGTTGGGTTTTGTTAACAGAATGTAGACAATATGTGTCTCTTTGTTTTAAATTATACGTGTGCAGTGTTCCGTCGAAATCGGATAGAAACTGCGGATTTCTATAGAGGACATTGGAAATTAAGAGGGGTGAGGGCAAAGGGGAAGAGAGTTTGAACTATTGCAAACCAAATGTAGACAGAATTTTTCTGTTTTAAAGTATAGTTCCTTCAAAATCTGATACCGTACGTTTGTAATAAGAAACTTGACTAAAATTAAGGGGGGAGAAAAGGGGGAGAGGGGTTGGAGTTGTGTAAACCAAATGGCGATTATTTTTCTGTTTGGTTTAAACTATACGTGTGCAAAATTCCTTCAAAATCGGATAAACACTGTAGCTTTGTATAAAGAACATTGACAATAATAAAGGGGTTGGAAAAGGGAAGAGGTCCTGGGTTTTTGTAAAACTAATCTGGACAATCTTTTTCTTTTTGATTTAAAGTTCCATCAAAAATGGTTAAAAAATGTTGATTTGTATAAAAATTGAGGGATATAAATGGGAAGAAGGTGAGGTTTTTTTTTTAAAAAAAAATTGGTTAAAAACCTTCTGCGTGAAAAAATACATGCATGTATGTGCCAACTTTTATGCTGACCAGTCAGACGATGTTGACGTCTATTAATCTCGGATATATATGTATATATACCAACATCCAGTAATATATATAAGACTCATACATTTTCGTCGTGTGTTGTAATTTTCTTCCGAACTAGTAACTTTGAATAGACGACGGTTTAAAACAAAATATGAATGGTAGGCTATCTGAATACAACACTTTCCTCCCAGTGGCTTCCAAAGAAACTAAACTGGGTAGCGTTTTATGTCGTTAATATACTGAATGTTTGGCTTTTATTAATATAAGCTGCATGTGGAAGACATAGTTATATAGCATGTTTTCACCCTGTAGGGATAATTATTCTTGTGAGCATTGTTAGTACCAACAGGAGTACTATAACAACGCAGAAAGCGCATTAAGTAAATTTAAATAATAAACACTTAGGTCTATATGAGAAAGAAGAAAATTTAAAGATGTCAGACTCGGTTAGAAAGAATAGAATCAGATTTTTTGGTCACAAAATGAGAAACGATAACAGCAGACAAAAAGAATTTTCAGCCATGTTTGCAAGAGAGAGAACGGGAACCAGTGGATCCAAGAAATACAGAAAGCTGTGATAGAGATCAGAATAACAGTATGTATAATACAAGACAGAGCAACTTATGGAAGATTGGAACAGAATTTCAAGGGTTTCCAGGAGAAGAAGAAAGGTGATAATATCTAGCGAAGGTAGGAGGAAACAGTAGAAAGATTAACGCACAGGATTACTTTTCGTGGCCAAAATCAAAGAGATGCTAAAAGTATAAAGCACTGACTTCTTTAAGAAAAAGAACGAAGAGAATTCTTAATCAAAAGTCAAGAAGACTTCGAGAATACCATTGATAAAAAAGAACCTATTGAAAAATGAAACTCTAATGGAATTTCCATCGTAAAATAAATAAATCTTATATATATATAAAAATAGACGTGTTTTTTCCTATATTTCACTTTTCAGCCACCACTACCTAGCACAGATCACTAATGTTTGTGGGTGGAAGTAGCATGGAGTTTCCTGTCGTGCGCAACGTTGGCCGAATGCCGATAACTGTGGGGATGTGGGAGATATAATGATTAAAGTTGGTCAGTGCAGGGTGGTTTCATATTTCGACCAAAAATTCGTATCTCCGTATACTTCTCTTTCCTGCCACAACTACATAACATAGACTTTTGGTGTTTGTGTGTGGTAGCAGAATAGTATTTCCTGTCGTGCACTATGGTTGTTAGATGTCGGTAGCTATGGGGATGTGGGAGATATGGGGGTTGAAAGTGGTCGACCTGTGGCAGTTTCATACTTCTGCCAAAGACAAAAGTGTCATGGTGTATCACTTTTCAGCGAAAACTACAGATCACAGATAACTGAAGTTTGTGTGTAGTAGTAGCACACAGTCACCTTCCGATCACAACAGCGGCCGAATTTCAGAAACTGTGGTACTGTGGTAGATATGGTGGTTGTTAGTGGCCGACCAAGGATATTTTCGTATTTCGACTGCCTCCGCATATGTCACTTTTCTGCCACAACTACATAGCATAGAGCATTGGTGTTTGTGTTTGGTAGTAGAATCGTATCTCATGTAGTGCACTATGGTTGTTAGATGTCGATAGCTATGGGGGTGTGGGAGATATGGGGGTTGAAAGTGATCAACCTGTGGCAGTTTCATACTTCTGCCAACGACAAAAGTGTTATGGTGTATCACTTTTCAGCGAAAACTATAGATCACAGATAACTGGCGTTTGTGTGTAATAGTAGCACAGAGGCACCTTTAGATCACAACAGCGGCCGAATTTCAGAAACTGTGGTACTGTGGTAGATATGGTGGTTGTAAGTGGCCGACCTAGGATATTTTCGCATTTCGACTGTCTCCGCATATGTCACTTTTCTGCCACAACTACATAGCATAGAGCATTGGTGTTTGTGTTTGGTAGTAGAATCGTATCTCATGTAGTGCACTATGGTTGTTAGATGTCGGTAGCTATGGGGGAGTGGGAGAAATGTGGGTTGAAAGTGGTCGACCTGTGGCAGTTTCATACTTCTGCCAAAGACAAAAGTGTCATGGTGTATCACTTTTCAGCGAAAACTACAGATCACAGATAACTGGCGTTTGTGTGTAGTAGTAGCACAGAGTCACCTTTCGATCACAACAGCGGCCGAATTTCAGAAACTGTGGTACTGTGGTAGATATGGTGGTTGTTAGTGGCCGACAAAGTATATTTTCGTATTTCGACTGTCTCCGCATATGTCACTTTTCTGCCACAACTACATAGCGTAGACCATTGGTGTTTGCGTTTGGTAGTAGAATCGTAACTCATGTAGTGCACTATGGTTGTTAGATGTCGGTAGCTATGGAGGTGTGGGAGAAATGGGGGTTGTAAGTGGTCGACCTGTGGCAGTTTCATACTTCTGCCAAAGACAAAAGTGTCATGGTGTATCACTTTTCAGCGAAAACTACAGATCACAGATAACTGGCGTTTGTGTGTAGTAGTAGCACAGAGTCACCTTCCGATCACAACAGCGGCCGAATTTCAGAAACTGTGGTACTGTGGTAGATATGGTGGTTGTTAGTGGCCGACAAAGTATATTTTCGTATTTCGACTGTCTCCGCATATGTCACTTTTCTGCCACAACTACATATCATAGAGCATTGGTGTTTATGTTTGGTATTAGAATCGTATCTCATGTAGTGCACTATGGTTGTTAGATGTCGGTAGCTATGGGGGTGTGGGAGAAATGGGGGTTGAAAGTGGTCGACCTGTGGCAATTTCATACTTCTGCCAAAGACAAAAGTGTCATGGTGTATCACTTTTCAGCGAAAACTACAGATCACAGATAACTGGCGTTTGTGTGTAGTAGTAGCACAGAGTCACCTTTCGATCACAACAGCGGCCGAATTTCAGAAACTGTGGTACTGTGGTAGATATGGTGGTTGTAAGTGGCCGACCAAGGATATTTTCGTATTTCGACGAAAGGCATGTGTCTCCGCTGATTTCACTTTTCTACCACGACTACATAGTATAGAGCATTGGTGTTTATGTGTGGTAGTAGAATCATGTCTGTTGTCATGCACTATGGTTGTTAGATGTCTGTAGCTATGGGGGTGTGGAAGATATGGGGGATGAAAATTGTTGACCTGCGGCAATTTCATATTTCTGCCAAAGACGCATGTGTCACGGTGTATCACTTTTAAGTGAAAACTATCAATCTCAGATCACTGGCGTTTGTGTGTGGTAGTAACACAGAGTCTCCCATCGATCACAACGTTGGCCGAAATTCGGCAACTGTGGGAGTGTGTGAGATATGGTGTTTGAAATTGGTCGATCATGAATATTTTCGTGTTTCATCCAAAGACGTGTGTATCCGTAAATTTTGCAGAAGACTGGTACTTGTGTGTGGTAATAGTATCGAGTCTCCCATCATGCACTAGGGTGGTTAGATATCTATAGCTGTCAATATGAATTCTTTACAATCACGAACGAAGTCGTGGGTACCAGCTAGTAATTAAAATAAAAATAAAGAGAAGAAAATTGATACTATTTACAATTCTATGATCTGCAATTTACAGAGAGTGTTTGGACCAAGTCATTGCGACCAACGAAAGTTGCTGAGAGAAGTGTTTTGCTGTGTTTTTTAAATGAGACAAGCTATTCGCATGTTACTCAGAAAGTTTGTGCGAAAACTACATTGCCTGACTGCCAGACATTCCCAGTCCAATGTCGGTATCAGTTCTGTAACACTTCCGTAATGACTTCGTAAAGCGGTTACAAATCTCTACACATTGCAAGAAAATCCTCTCGTGTGTCCAACCGGATGGTGTTGTAGAAACATGACGTTTCGACAGCTAGCTCTGCCGTCTTCATCAGGTATCTTGTAATTGTCACAAGCTGACTGTCACTGCCTCGACTGGGTGGCCAAGCCAGTCGAGGCAGTGACAAATGTCATTGATTCAGTTGTTCTTTAGTGATGTTCTGCCGAGTTTACTAAGTCCACCCAAAGAAATCAGAAAATCCTAAAGCCGCGTTTACATTCTCGCGCGAGCTTCCACGAGGCGAGGCGAGACAGCGCGAACACGAGAGTTGCGCTCGCGAGTGCCGCTCGCGATCAAAGGCGCGAGCACACTGTTTACAGCAGAGGTAGTCGACCTTTTTTATCTACCACCCTTTTGTATCAATGTTAGTCCTAAAATTTTCTTACCGCCCACCGGTTCCACAGTAATGGTGATTTATAAAGCAGGAAACAAACTTTAAATAACTTATCAAGCAGACGTACAGCAAGTTAAAGCCAATAATAATAATTACTTGCCAAATGCTTTATGTCTGACTTTCACTACGTTTGGCAGAATAAATGTTTCTAAAACGATTTACTGTAGTTAAATCTGTCTGTTTATTTACACTGTGCGTATACAAAAGCATGAACTTTGGTGAAATTACATTTTATATTTAATTTATTAATTAAATTCCTAAGGCTGATGCCACTAAAAGAAAAACTGGACATCTAGAACAATTTTTTAAGGAAAAAACCAAGGTCTCCTCTTGCTTTGGTAATAATATGATTATCAGCACTAAAACCTTGATTACATAAGATATGAAATAGGAAACGGTTTCAATAAAATGGATATCCGTTTCCATACATATAGATATGACAGACGTCTCTTCATTTTGCCTCAGGTATTCCTATCCGTCACTATATATTTTAAGTTTACTTTCTCCATCATATCCGATATCTAATAGTTCTTCTTGTCGAGTTGTATCAGCTTCTTCAATATATGCGGTAAAAGGTTTTTTTTTATCCGGTCATACACCTCGAATTTAAATATATCTCCAAATCGTTTTTCCATGTCTAAAGTTTATTGAGGTGGCTACTGAATCTGTTAATATCCTCTGTAGTTATATTACCGTTTGTAGGCGATAATTGAACAAACTGATGAAATTCTCCTTTCAATATATTATGATGCAGTAGTTAAATTTTGTCAATAAATAATGATACACAGAGTACTTTGGTAATATATAAGAGTTTTATCAGCTCCTTGAAGCTGCAAATTGACATCTTTATCTTTTTTTAAAAAAAACTTTTAAATTTTTTTAAAAAAAACTGAAAGTGCTTCTGTATCGGACCAAACCCCTCCCGCCCACCACGAAAGTTGGAACGCCCACTAGTCATCCATGAATGAATTGTTGCGAGAAGAGCGAAAACGCCAGTTCGTGTCAGCGCTCGCGCACGAGCCGCGAGGCGAGGCGAGAGTGTAAATGCGTCATAACGTAGAAGTTATTGTTACTAGGATACTTTAGATGCAAATAGAAATGATTCCAAACGCAATATGATGCTTTAAACCATTATATGCCTCTGATTTTATTTTTAAATTTATTATTCTTATTGTTATTTTGTAACTAGGAAGCACTGGAATTAGGATTTTTTTCTGACGGTTTTACACCTCGTCGTCATCTTCATTAAAGGAGGAAGAGATGGGGGCAAAGAACAGATAGAAACTGCGTCATGTTTTGAAGGAAGCATTCCGGCATTCACCCGGAGTGAATTCGGGAAAGCATGGAAAACCGAAATCTAGATTGCCGGAGGGGAATTCGGAGCTACGTGTTCGCGAATGCGAGGCCGCAGCGTTACCGCTCACCCCGCACGCTCTGCTCGGAATTTAGACGTCGTGTTACTGAGCTAATTGTGTGCTGAGAGAACTCCCGCACGGCATGTGGCAAGCGAGTGGTTTGGATTGGGGTGCGCCAACAACTGCCCGGCGTATCATGAAAAATAAATCAGGGGGGTGGTGGTGGGGGTATGGAGGGAAGGGGGGGGGGGAAGGGTGTTCTAATGAAAGTGGACGGCGCGGTGGTCGCATACAGCCCCATGCGCTGCGCGGCACGAGCTCCAACAGGTGGATCATAACGCCGCGCCGGGGCTTTTTACGTCTGTCGACCACTACCGAACTCGAATGCAAAGGCACCGACGTATTGTGCTGGCGAGGTTCAAACAGCGGCCGTGGCGTACCGACCGTCCCGATTGCTGTTTTCATTCTGTTTCCTGTAGTCAGCTAGGCGAATGCTAGAACGGTCGCCAAATTGCGACTCAATGACACAACAATTAAACAAACAAAATAACAGAAGTCACACACAGCATTAACTGCAGAATTCGTAGCCATAAGGCCACACTCGTGCTCCCCAGAGCGTCAGCAACTGACGAGTAGGAAACAAAAACAACCGGAGTTGTTTGTCTCTTTGTCTGTCTGTCGTTTTGATTGTTTTTTTGTCCGGTTTTTTTTTTGGTAACTCTGTACGATTATTATTACTATTTTTTTTGTCTGTATATCTGTTTGTCCATTCGTTAACGTTATTGTCTAAGGTCATTTTTCGTGTCTTACCTATTTTTCTCTCTTCATACGTAACCAAGATCGACAAATTTAGTACCATTTTAAAATTAAGTTATTCGCTTCTGATGAACTGTTAATGTAAAATTGTAGATTGCGTTGTTTGTTTATAATTCAGAGTTTTGGCTGCGCTTTCTATTAAGCACCTGTTAGTTGAGAGGAGCTCCTAGAGCTGGCAGCACTTTCTGATCTGTGCCTGTGGCTCCATACTCGAGGCTATATTTCTAAGTACTACTTACAGCACACAGCAGCATTATCATTCCTTCCATAAACTCCGTACTAGAGAAGCAACAGCTAGCAGATAATCGTGGAAAGTAAAACACTGTGAAAGCTTGAATCTTTTGTGATGTACATTTATAATTCCCGCCCCGTTGTCTCAGTTGGTTGCGGTGCCGTGATGGTGTCCGGCGCTGACACGGGGTTAGCTGGTTGCAGTCCTGGTGGTGGACTTGCCCGCCCCGTTGTCTCAGTTGGTTGCGGTGCCGTGATGGTGTCCGGCGCTGACACGGGGTTAGCTGGTTCCAGTCCTGGTGGTGGACTTGCCCGCCCCGTTGTCTCAGTTGTTGCGGTGCCGTGATGGTGTCCGGCGCTGGACACGGGGTTAGCTGGTTGCAGTCCTGGTGGTGTACTTGCCCGCCCCGTTGTCTCAGTTGGTTGCAGCACCGTGATGGTGTCCGGCGCTGACACGGGGTTAGCTGTTTGCAGTCCTGGTGGTGGACTTGCCCGCCCCGTTGTCTCAGTTGGTTGCGGTGCCGTGATGGTGTCCGGCGCTGACACGGGGTTAGCTGGTTCCAGTCCTGGTGGTGGACTTGCCCGCCCCGTTGTCTCAGTTGGTTGCAGCACCGTGATGGTGTCCGGCGCTGACACGGTGTTAGCTGGTTCCAGTCCTGGTGGTGGACTTGCTCGCCCCGTTGTCTGAGTTGGTTGTGGCGCCGTGATGGTGTCCGGCGCTGACACGGGGTTAGCTGGTTCCAGTCCTGGTGGTGGACTTGCCCGCCCCGTTGTCTCAGTTGGTTGCGGTGCCGTGATGGTGTCCGGCGCTGACACGGGGTTAGCTGGTTCCAGTCCTGGTGGTGGACTTGCCCGCCCCGTTGTCTCAGTTGGTTGCAGCACCGTGATGGTGTCCGGCGCTGACACGGTGTTAGCTGGTTCCAGTCCTGGTGGTGGACTTGCTCGCCCCGTTGTCTGAGTTGGTTGTGGCGCCGTGATGGTGTCCGGCGCTGACACGGGGTTAGCTGGTTGCAGTCCTGGTGGTGTACTTGCCCGCCCCGTTGTCTCAGTTGGTTGCAGCACCGTGATGGTGTCCGGCGCTGACACGGGGTTAGCTGGTTCCAGTCCTGGTGGTGGACTTGCTCGCCCCGTTGTTCTCAGTTGGTTGTGGCGCCGTGATGGTGTCCGGCGCTGACACGGGGTTAGCTGGTTGCAGTCCTGGTGGTGTACTTGCCCGCCCCGTTGTCTCAGTTGGTTGCAGCACCGTGATGGTGTCCGGCGCTGACACGGGGTTAGCTGGTTCCAGTCCTGGTGGTGGACTTGCTCGCCACGTTGTCTCAGTTGGTTGTGGCGCCGTGATGGTGTCCGGCGCTGACACGGGGTTAGCTGGTTCCAGTCCTGGTGGTGGACTTGCTCGCCCCGTTGTCTCAGTTGGTTGTGGCGCCGTGATGGTGTCCGGCGCTGACACGGGGTTAGCTGGTTGCAGTCCTGGTGGTGTACTTGCCCGCCCCGTTGTCTCAGTTGGTTGCAGCACCGTGATGGTGTCCGGCGCTGACACGGGGTTAGCTGGTTCCAGTCCTGGTGGTGGACTTGCCCGCCCCGTTGTCTCAGTTGGTTGCAGCACCTTGATGGTGTCCGGCGCTGACACGGGGTTAGCTGGTTCCTGTCCTGGTGGTGGACTTGCCCGCCCCGTTGTCTCAGTTGGTTGTGGCGCCGTGATGGTGTCCGGCGCTGACACGGGGTTAGCTGGTTCCAGTCCTGGTGGTGGACTTGCTCGCCCCGTTGTCTCAGTTGGTTGTGGCGCCGTGATGGTGTCCGGCGCTGACACGGGGTTAGCTGGTTCCAGTCCTGGTGGTGGACTTGCTCGCCCCGTTGTCTCAGTTGGTTGTGGCGCCGTGATGGTGTCCGGCGCTGACACGGGGTTAGCTGGTTCCAGTCCTGGTGGTGGACTTGCTCGCCCCGTTGTCTCAGTTGGTTGTGGCGCCGTGATGGTGTCCGGCGCTGACACGGGGTTAGCTGGTTCCAGTCCTGGTGGTGGACTTGCCCGCCCCGTTGTCTCAGTTGGTTGCGGTGCCGTGATGGTGTCCGGCGCTGACACGGGGTTAGCTGGTTCCAGTCCTGGTGGTGGACTTGCCCGCCCCGTTGTCTCAGTTGGTTGTGGCGCCGTGATGGTGTCCGGCGCTGACACGGGGTTAGCTGGTTCCAGTCCTGGTGGTGGACTTGCCCGCCCCGTTGTCTCAGTTGGTTGCAGCACCGTGATGGTGTCCGGCGCTGACACGGTGTTAGCTGGTTCCAGTCCTGGTGGTGGACTTGCTCGCCCCGTTGTCTGAGTTGGTTGTGGCGCCGTGATGGTGTCCGGCGCTGACACGGGGTTAGCTGGTTGCAGTCCTGGTGGTGTACTTGCCCGCCCCGTTGTCTCAGTTGGTTTGCAGCACCGTGATGGTGTCCGGCGCTGACACGGGGTTAGCTGGTTCCAGTCCTGGTGGTGGACTTGCTCGCCCCGTTGTCTCAGTTGGTTGTGGCGCCGTGATGGTGTCCGGCGCTGACACGGGGTTAGCTGGTTGCAGTCCTGGTGGTGTACTTGCCCGCCCCGTTGTCTCAGTTGGTTGCAGCACCGTGATGGTGTCCGGCGCTGACACGGGGTTAGCTGGTTCCAGTCCTGGTGGTGGACTTGCTCGCCACGTTGTCTCAGTTGGTTGTGGCGCCGTGATGGTGTCCGGCGCTGACACGGGGTTAGCTGGTTCCAGTCCTGGTGGTGGACTTGCTCGCCCCGTTGTCTCAGTTGGTTGTGGCGCCGTGATGGTGTCCGGCGCTGACACGGGGTTAGCTGGTTGCAGTCCTGGTGGTGTACTTGCCCGCCCCGTTGTCTCAGTTGGTTGCAGCACCGTGATGGTGTCCGGCGCTGACACGGGGTTAGCTGGTTCCAGTCCTGGTGGTGGACTTGCCCGCCCCGTTGTCTCAGTTGGTTGCAGCACCGTGATGGTGTCCGGCGCTGACACGGGGTTAGCTGGTTCCAGTCCTGGTGGTGGACTTGCCCGCCCCGTTGTCTCAGTTGGTTGTGGCGCCGTGATGGTGTCCGGCGCTGACACGGGGTTAGCTGGTTCCAGTCCTGGTGGTGGATTTGCTCGCCCCGTTGTCTCAGTTGGTTGTGGCGCCGTGATGGTGTCCGGCGCTGACACGGGGTTAGCTGGTTCCAGTCCTGGTGGTGGACTTGCTCGCCCCGTTGTCTCAGTTGGTTGTGGCGCCGTGATGGTGTCCGGCGCTGACACGGGGTTAGCTGGTTCCAGTCCTGGTGGTGGACTTGCTCGCCCCGTTGTCTCAGTTGGTTGTGGCGCCGTGATGGTGTCCGGCGCTGACACGGGGTTAGCTGGTTCCAGTCCTGGTGGTGGACTTGCCCGCCCCGTTGTCTCAGTTGGTTGCGGTGCCGTGATGGTGTCCGGCGCTGACACGGGGTTAGCTGGTTCCAGTCCTGGTGGTGGACTTGCCCGCCCCGTTGTCTCAGTTGGTTGTGGCGCCGTGATGGTGTCCGGCGCTGACACGGGGTTAGCTGGTTCCAGTCCTGGTGGTGGACTTGCCCGCCCCGTTGTCTCAGTTGGTTTGCAGCACCGTGATGGTGTCCGGCGCTGACACGGTGTTAGCTGGTTCCAGTCCTGGTGGTGGACTTGCTCGCCCCGTTGTCTGAGTTGGTTGTGGCGCCGTGATGGTGTCCGGCGCTGACACGGGGTTAGCTGGTTGCAGTCCTGGTGGTGTACTTGCCCGCCCCGTTGTCTCAGTTGGTTGCAGCACCGTGATGGTGTCCGGCGCTGACACGGGGTTAGCTGGTTCCAGTCCTGGTGGTGGACTTGCTCGCCCCGTTGTCTCAGTTGGTTGTGGCACCGTGATGGTGTCCGGCGCTGACACGGGGTTAGCTGGTTGCAGTCCTGGTGGTGTACTTGCTCGCCACGTTGTCTCAGTTGGTTGGCAGCACCGTGATGGTGTCCGGCGCTGACACGGGGTTAGCTGGTTCCAGTCCTGGTGGTGGACTTGCTCGCCACGTTGTCTCAGTTGGTTGTGGCGCCGTGATGGTGTCCGGCGCTGACACGGGGTTAGCTGGTTGCCAGTCCTGGTGGTGTACTTGCTCGCCCCGTTGTCTCAGTTGGTTTGGCAGCACCGTGATGGTGTCCGGCGCTGACACGGGGTTAGCTGGTTCCAGTCCTGGTGGTGTACTTGCCCGCCCCGTTGTCTCAGTTGGTTGCAGCACCGTGATGGTGTCCGGCGCTGACACGGGGTTAGCTGGTTCCAGTCCTGGTGGTGGACTTGCCCGCCCCGTTGTCTCAGTTGGTTGTGGCGCCGTGATGGTGTCCGGCGCTGACACGGGGTTAGCTGGTTCCAGTCCTGGTGGTGGATTTGCTCGCCCCGTTGTCTCAGTTGGTTGTGGCGCCGTGATGGTGTCCGGCGCTGACACGGGGTTAGCTGGTTCCAGTCCTGGTGGTGGACTTGCTCGCCCCGTTGTCTCAGTTGGTTGTGGCGCCGTGATGTTGTCCGGCGCTGACACGGGGTTAGCTGGTTCCAGTCCTGGTGGTGGACTTGCTCGCCCCGTTGTCTCAGTTGGTTGTGGCGCCGTGATGGTGTCCGGCGCTGACACGGGGTTAGCTGGTTCCAGTCCTGGTGGTGGACTTGCCCGCCCCGTTGTCTCAGTTGGTTGCGGTGCCGTGATGGTGTCCGGCGCTGACACGGGGTTAGCTGGTTCCAGTCCTGGTGGTGGACTTGCCCGCCCCGTTGTCTCAGTTGGTTGTGGCGCCGTGATGGTGTCCGGCGCTGACACGGGGTTAGCTGGTTCCAGTCCTGGTGGTGGACTTGCCCGCCCCGTTGTCTCAGTTGGTTGTGGCGCCGTGATGGTGTCCGGCGCTGACACGGGGTTAGCTGGTTCCAGTCCTGGTGGTGGACTTGCTCGCCCCGTTGTCTCAGTTGGTTGTGGCGCCGTGATGGTGTCCGGCGCTGACACGGGGTTAGCTGGTTGCAGTCCTGGTGGTGTACTTGCCCGCCCCGTTGTCTCAGTTGGTTGCAGCACCGTGATGGTGTCCGGCGCTGACACGGGGTTAGCTGGTTCCAGTCCTGGTGGTGGACTTGCCCGCCCCGTTGTCTCAGTTGGTTGTGGCGCCGTGATGGTGTCCGGCGTTGACACGGGGTTAGCTGGTTCCAGTCCTGGTGGTGGACTTGCCCGCCCCGTTGTCTCAGTTGGTTGTGGCGCCGTGATGGTGTCCGGCGCTGACACGGGGTTAGCTGGTTCCAGTGCTGGTGGTGGACTTGCCCGCCCCGTAGTCTGAGTTGGTTGCGGCGCCGTGATGGTGTCCGGCGCTGACACGGGATTAGCTGGTTCCAGTCCTGGTGGTGGACTTGCTCGCCCCGTTGTCTGAGTTGGTTGCGGCGCCGTGATGGTGTCCGGCGCTGACACGGGGTTAGCTGGTTCCAGTCCTGGTGGTGGACTTGCTCGCCCCGTTGTCTCAGTTGGTTGCGGCGCCGTGATGGTGTCCGGCGCTGACACGGGGTTAGCTGGTTCCAGTCCAGGCTGTGGACTTGGCCGCCAGGGTAGCAGAGGTGGCTATGCACCATTATTGATTTCCAGATTGTGCACCAAAGTCCTGGGTTAAATTCCAAACATATTCACAGTACATTGATAGCATACGACACTGTTGATGGAACGGGACATTGAGTTTGGTGGTAATACTTGTGCGTTTTGGAAGATGTAGCATATACGCCAAGATTAGCTCCTACGTATAGAGATTAAGTGACAATTATCTTTGGTCAGCGGGCGCTGCCAAAGAATAATATAACTAGTATGGTATGTATGTAATCGCAGTAAGACAAAAGAAGCAAGGACTGTATTAAGCTTACGAGAGGTTGTGTTATTTTTGGATATATGAATTTGAATAAACATCTAATGTTGTTGGTGTTCTATATATATGTGTGGTTTTTCTTGGTTTAACAAATATTATTTTCAATTAACTGCATTACATTAATATGTAACAACTGCCGAATTAAATAAAAAGGAATGATCGGCAGTTTATAACATGGCTTGCCTGGTAAGGTTGAATAGAATAATATAGCCTTGTTATATTTGGCGACCCTGGACCAAAATTTATGGGTGTACTACTAATGAGAATAGCACCCTAAACGATTGGAATCTTCTGATGACGCAGTGGCAGCGGCGAGTTCCAGATTTTCATTCTACGCAGCACGGCAAGTAGAGAACATTCCATTTATAAGTTCTGAGGTGGCAGTAATCATCAGTCATATAAAGAAAAAAGAAAAGAAAAGTAATTAAAATTTGAACACTGAGTGAATAACGTACAGTAAAGAACTTGAAACTGAAGCAGTGATTGTTATTGAGAATGTCTTTCTTCAGTAGTAAATCATTTATTATTTTGATAAGGAGTGAGTAGTGTATAGTAAAGAAGTTAAATAAGAAGCAGTGATTTTTTGCTGTGGGGATTGGCTCTCCTGAGTAGTAAAACTTTTGTTGTTGCTTGTAATATATGTATTATATATAATAATTGTATGAAATTTGCTAGAATGAGTGCCGAAAAGAGTACAGACCTAAAGAGTATGGACCTTGAATTGATATTAAATGCCATCCGAAGATTTGAAGAGAGCCAAGAAAAAACCAGACAAGGATTTGAACAGAGCCAAGAAAATACCAGACAAGGATTTGAACAGAGCCAAGAAAAAACCAGACAAGACATCCGAAGATTTGAAGAGAGCCAAGAAAAAAACCAGACAAGACATCCGAAGATTTGAACAGAGCCAAGAAAAAACCAGACAAGATATCGGAATAATTAATGAAAAACTCACGCAAGTTATACAAAGTAGTCAAGAATCTGAGAAAAGGATTACGGATAGTATTAATCAGCATATTAAAAGGACAGAAGAATTGATAGTAAGTGTGTATGGAAGAAATTTGAAGGTGGAGAAGGAGTCAGAAAAAGAACTGAAAACAATGAGGGAAGATACCATTGAAATCAAGAAAGTTATGGAGCAAGATGTCGTTGTTTTAATGGATCACTATATGGAAGAAAAGGAGAAAACTATTGTTGAAACTGTAGAAGTGTCATTAAATAAAAAAAATAGAAGAAAGTCAGAAAAATGTGGAAAATTTTGGAAGGCCAAGTACGAAGTTATGTAGAAGCTGTTGAAGAAAAAATGAGTATAGCAGAAGCACGAAAAGAGTCGTTAAAAGAGACATTCGAGGAAGAAGAATTAGCAGATAATGATAGTGAGTTACCGTTAAGTATTAACGAAAGTGAAGAAATTGAAAATGTTCCTAGCATCTATGGAGAAGAGTACGAATGCAGAAGTAGTGAGAATGAAAATGAAGAAAATGATGAAAGTGGGATACGAATGTTTTCAATAAGGAGGTATGACGAAGAAAAAGATGAAAATGTATTGCAGATGGGAACCGAAGAAAAGAATATTGTACCAGGTCCAGGTAGCAATAAAAGAACGAATGTATTTTTCCGGCGCGGTAATACAGAAGCCGCTACATATGTTTCTTTTGACGGGAAAGATGAAAAGGGATCGATGGAAGTATTGTTTCAGGACGCAATCGATGACGGCCGACACCGAATTGCTTCAAAGTATTTGAGAAAAGAGGACCCACCTGATATAAGTACAAGAGAAGTAGTTGAATGGTTTCATGAAAGGAAAACTGGAAAACAAGAAAGAAATTACATGAAGGATTGGAAGAATATGAAAAAGCGGCAGAAAGGAATTGGAAGAGGCGGAAGAAAAGCTACGGTAGAACTACGTGTATGCAAGAAGCTTATCGGGGGCAAGTATTTCCATTATCGATTCGTTTGTAGAATTTATTTTTGGTGAAAACTAGACAAAATTCTTGCGAAATAAATGCAGAGATTAAAAAATTCTTTAAAATATATCACGGACCTTTTAAGATTGTTGTTAAGCCAAATGCGAGTGCCTATTTGCTTGCTTATGCCAAATCTAATAAAATATTAGGATTAAGAAATGTGATCGATTTAAAATTGTATAGAACAAAGGACTGAAAAGATGAAATGTTAAGTAATTGTCAAAGTAATATTGTATTGATCTTAAAACAGAATAGTATCATAAAAGAAACATGAAAAGCAATCCAATGGTTCATAGTAATATGTAATGTTATTGTTAACGCCTGTTGTGATGAAAAAAGTAGCATGATAAATGTAATGGTTAAGATTGAAATTTGAGCATGTTTAATTTAAACTGAGTGTACATGTCTGGGCGAACGAACAATAATAGAATTGGACGCTGTATAGTGCATATGATGCCAAATTTAGTGACAAGCAAAATTTTAAATAGTGAACTGATATAAACCGTGAAAATACTTTGGATTTTTAATCGAAATTATTAACATAGTGTGGAAAAGTAATGCCATTGCAAACTAAATTTGAGAAGTACTGTTGAACATTATATTCAAGGAGAAAAAGGTGTCATCCACTGTGTATTTCGATAACTTCTCGGCAAATTTAAAAATTGTGCTAAATTTATTAATCTGCCTCGAAGTGGGGGCAGATGTAGCATATACGCCAAGATTAGCTCCTACGTATAGACATTAAGTGACAATTATCTTTGGTCAGCGGGCGCTGCCAAAGAATAATATAACTAGTATTGTCTCTGGTGAGATGTAATCGCAGTAAGACAAAAGCAAGCAAGGACTGTATTAAGCTTACGAGAGGTTGTGTTATTTTTGGATATATGAATTTGAATAAACATCTAATGTTGTTGGTGTTCTATTATATGTGTGGTTTTTCTTGGTTTAACAAATATTATTTTCAATTAACTGCATTACATTAATATGTAACAACTGCCGAATTAAATAAAAAGGAATGATCGGCAGTTTATAACATGGCTTGCCTGGTAAGGTTGAATAGAATAATATAGCCTTGTTATAAAGAGTAGGCCCGAATGAGCTAGTACCAGGCATCCTCCTCTTCCTTCCTTCATCTTTCTTTTCTTCATAACACACTACATCGAAATTCACACATCACAGCCATCCACACAAAACAGTAATATGTACAAGCACTTCCCATCGCGTGGGAAAACCACCCCTGAAGCAAATCCATTGCGAGTTACTCTCGCCTGCTCATTTAATTTTTTCTGTTGAAGCAATTAACTTAACAACGATCACTGTAGTTTTGGTATAAACTGTGTACCTCTGCATATCCATCTACGTTATGAAAGAATTTTTGGATCGGTATCTTCGAGAGTAAAAGGAGAGGGGTAAACATTTTTGTACGGCGTTACCAAAAAAATTCGCGTAAATTGTGAACTAAAATAAATAAAAAGATATATGAAAAGATGTGGAATCAGCAGGGAAGAAGGGAACTATTTACAAGAAAAATTGAGGAGGTAAAAGATCTGATTGAAGAAAAGGCAATCAGGCCGGCCTCGGTAGCTCGGGGCTAGCGAGCTGGCTTCGCGTCGCAGAGGTCGCCGGTTCGAGTCCGGCCAAGGGCATGGGTGGTTTTAATTAAGTGTTGTGTCCGTCCTGTGTTGTCCTGTCACTGGTTATCATCAATAATAAAGCGAGAATAATCTATAAACACACTTGACGAATAAAAGAAAAATCAGTTGCTGACTGAATGGCTACAAGGCCGAATGCCATAAAAAAAAGGCAATCAGAGAAAGGAGGGTTTTCTCAAAGGAAGAAAATGCAATAGTGAGCCAGAGAATGAAAGAAAGATTGCTGGCAGGGAGGAAGGAAACTCAGAAGAGGAAATGAAGTTACGTAGTCGTAGTCCATAGATGGCTGAAACGAATATGTATATATGTTCAGAGTCTGTGGGATGCTAGGCTTTGATATAATACGCATGAAGATTATATAAAAATTGGCACTATATCACCTATATTTATTTTCACTCCCACGAATTATACAAATTTCACGAACCATCGTGTTAGGGGACGTAAGAATTAAAATAACACGTAAACAAAAATTTCGGCGTTGGGACTACGGTCGATTATCGCACTGAAGGTCGCAGGTTTGAGCCCGTCCTAGCGTGTTTTTAATTAAGTGATTTCGCTGTTTGGCAGAATACCATTAAGAAAAAATATTCTAGGTAGTAGGATTTCCAAGCTACCCGGCAGTGACAGATGGGATTTTAAACAGACGGACACACAAACGAATAAACAAAGATAGAAATAATCAAATGGAAAAACAAACGGACAACGGTGAAAATAGACAGTCAGACAAATCAAAAGCCTGCAACATCAACGGATGGACAGACAGACATATAAACGGGCAGACAAACGAATAATCGTACAGATTTACAAAAAAAAACTAACAAGTAGACAAACAAACGGACAGACAAACAAATGGACTGACAAACGGACAAACAGAAAAACAAACGGACAGACAGCGAGTAAACGGGCAAAGTAACACACTAATACCCAACAGCAAAAAAGGACAGACATTCAAACGGAGAAACAAAAACACCATTAAACGCATGCAGTAACAAACAAACGGACAGACAAGCAAACGGATATCAACAAAAACGTACAGACTGACAACTGGACAAAAAGACAAGCAACCAGATAGAGAAACGAATAAACTGACAAAGTAAAAATGAAAATTAAACAGAGAAATAAACAAGCGGACAGACAGACAAACGAATAAACGTACAGAGTAACAAACCAACCGCAAACAGTCGATCAAACGAACATAAAAAAACGGATAAACAGACAAACGGAAATATAGACAAATGAACGGACATACAAACGAATAAATAAACAGAGTAATAAACAACGGACAAACAGACAAACAAATGAACAAAAGTACAAACGAATAAACGCACAGAGGAACAAACAAACGGACAAACAGTCAGTCAAACGGACATAAAAACGGAGAGAAAGACAAAAGGACATATAAGACAAACGAATAAACAGACAGAGTAATAAACAACTGACAAACAGAGAAGCACACGAACAACAACAAATACGGATAGACGGACAGAGAGAAACTCAGAAAAATGGACAAACAGAACAACAGAGAAACAAACAGAGTTAGGAACAAACGAACTGACAGAAAAACAAACGGACAGACAAGAGACTAAAGGGATAAAGTAACAAACATATAGACAGCAACGAAATAGGGCAGAACAAACAAATAATCGGACGGAGTAACAAACAAACGGACACACAGACAATCAAACGGACATCTACAAAAACGGACAGACAGACATTCGGACAAACAAATGGACAAAAAAAACTAAATCAGTAGACAGAGTGAAAACAACGATTAAAAGAGAAACAAATAAATGGACAGAGTAAGAAACTAACTGACAAACAGTCAATCAAATGGACAGACATACAAACGAACGGACAAACAATACAATAAACAACAGAATGACAACGGAAAAACAGACAAAGAAACAAATAAATAGACATACAAACGAATAAACGCACAGAGCAACAAACAAACGGACAAACAGTGAATCAAACGTACATAAAAAAGGGCAGACAGACAAACGGACATTTAGACAAACGAACAGTCATAGAAACGAATAAACAGGCAGAACAGGAAACAAAGGAGAAACCGACAAGCAAATGGACATCAACAAAAACGGATAGACAGAGAGATAGACTGTAAATGGACAAACAGACAAACAAACGGAAAGAGGGACTAACAAAGAGACAGACGCGTGATTCCATACGGATTCCGTCTGCGGTGTGTTGTCAGTAGTGGAGACGCCGACTCGACACTGGCGGCTGCTGAAAGCTCTATTCACGCCGCCCGCCTCCGCCATTCACGGAGTCGGCTCCGCACAGTGCTGCCTCACTGAACCAATGAACGCGGCGCTGATAGCGACCCACACAAAGCAGGAACTGCCGCCCACCCCCACACGCAGCAACATCGACGACCTCGCTGGCGTATCTGTCCGCGGCACCTTTCAACCTGTAACTTACACCAACGAGCAAATTTCGTCCTCATATTTCCAATTCAGTGCTGTGGGTGAGCGAAAAACATTGAGGTCCAGCATTCGGGAGGACGTCGGTTCGAATCCTCCTCCGCCCATCCGGATTTCGATTTTAGATGGTTTCCAGAAATCACTCAGTGCGAATACCTAGATGGTTCCTTCAAAAGGTCATGGCTGAATCTCTCCCACTCCCTTGAGCACCAACTTTCCCCGGCTTTAATAACATCTATATCGACGAACCACAAATCTCGAAGCAAAATAAACAGAAATATGTACCGAGCGTGGTGGGTGAGCGGCAACGCTGGGGCCTCGTTTCGGGAGGACGAAGGTTCGAATCCTCATCCGGGCAAACAGATTTCGATTTTCCATGGTTTCCAGAAATCAGTCCATGCGAATATTGCGATCGTTCCTTCAAAAAGTCATCGCCGAATCTCTTCTACTTCTTTGCCCACCTACTTTTCCCGGCTCTAATAACATGAATATCGACGAAACCATAAATATCGAAGCAAAAAAAAAAAAAAAAAACCCAGAAATATGTACCGAGCGTGGTGGTGGAGTGGTAACGCTTTGGCCACGCATTCGGGAGGACGCGGGTTCGAATCCCCGTCCGGGCACCCAGATTTTGGTTTTCCAAAATCAATCCAGGTGACGGTTCCTTCAAAAGGCCATGACCGAATTCCATCCCGTTCCTTGCGCCCCCTCTTTACCCACCTCTAATGACCTCTGTGTCGACGAGGCGTGAAGCCATAAACAACCAGAAAAGGAATATGTAAAAGTCGGAGCAACTACCGCAAGTAATAACACGAATACAACTTCTTTAGCCAAATAATCAGTGAAAAAATATGCTTAATAACTTGAAATTTGGTTTAGGTACATAAGAGAATTTATTATTACGATGGTCGTACAAGTCGCAAACAATATTTTTTAACAATCTTAATTTTTATCTTTAAACCAAACCAAATGCATCATCTTAACCGACAGGCTTTCACTTTTCAACATAATCCCCGATTTTTCCACACATTTTTTGCATCATTCTGCAGGTTTCAAAATGCCCTTACGACTCCATTCCAGCAGACACTGACAAACTCCTTGCCGATAGGGGGGATGCGGAAGAGTCTCCCACCAAAATTTCCTGATCTTGTCCACAATGGCTTGAGCAGTACGCGGGTGCACATTAGCCTGTTGAAGGATGATTTTCTTTCCAAGCCTTTCGATAACCTAAGCTTTGAATTATTTCTTGCACTGCACTACGTCCCACTTCAAGTTTTACAGCGATGTCATTCACAGAGATACGTCTGTCTTCTCTAGTGATCGCATCAACTCTTCCCTTGTATTCCCTGCAGGCAGTTCGAGGACGCCCGTTATAAAGGCGCATTCCCACGATCCCTTGTAGGAGAGGCGAGACGGGACGGGACGGGACCTCATTAGCCGAAGTGTAAGGACGACCGCGGGCCGCAGGTTAGCCCTAGCTTACCTGGCCGCCACCTCCGCACCACGTTGCCTAGTGTCGTTTGGCACAGAGCACTTTACAGCAACAGAAGGGGTGCGAACCGCTGCTGCAAACCGATGGCAACAGCGCACCGCTACACACGCGTGTGATGTTTACCGACTCAGAGTGGGTAGCTGCGTCTCGTCTCCGCTAGCAGAGGCGGCCCTGTTCCCATGACGTGTGGTTGAGTATTCGTCCCGTCCCGTCTCCGTTTACAAGGGATCGTGGGAATGCGCCTTAAGGTTCATGTTGGACACTCGTGGTCCCGTCTTTGAAATGTTTCACCCCTCCCCTAATACTGTTGGCGCCTTTGCAGAAATCTCCATAGGCTCGTTTAAGTCTGAGGTGAATTTCAGCAGCTGATTTTTCCATTTCTGCAAGGAATTCAGCACGCTGTCGAAACGAAAAATTTCTGTCCGCCATTTTTGAAGTATTGCCTGTGAGCACGTGGTGGTAGACGCAAAATTCACGTCCGGCTACGTGAGGGGAGGGCGGGAGTGAGGAAGGGGGGAGGGGGATGGGGGGAGTGTTCACAAAAGGGCAAAATAGAGCTACATAGTTTGTGGACGCTCCCATACTTTAAAAGTTACTTTTATTGATATAGAAATGTTCTTAAATCGTCCGCTGTACTATATTTCGTTATTTTGCCTGAATTCGCGTTACAAACGAGCGGGGTGCGGTCTCTAAGACCAGTCTGCGCGCACTTAATGTCCGTTTCTTTACCCGACCAATCACTTCCCTTTCTCGCGTCATGCGGTGGTGAGACAGATGTCGGCTAGTATACTCGTCTCTGTCAGTCTTTTTCTATCGAAGGTTTCCCACCGTGTTGTCTTCAGTTTGATAGCCTTTCTGTACTAAATGATTCAAACTAAACAGTTTTCATGCCGCTTGCAATTCTGGCATGCCAAGCAGTATCGTTCTTGGAAGACGGATTCACGTCAAAAGGTGAGCGGTAGAACGCTTTCGGAATAGTTCCTAGGACTGCCAGAGGAGAGTTAGAGGTCAGGGCCGGGGTGTCAGACGGATGCGAGGCAATAAACACTGTAGCGAGACTCGAGTCAGCGAGAGTTGTGTGTGTAAACACAGCGCGCTGGATCGCCTTAGGGAAGAGTGTTCAAGGAAGGCGCGACGAGACGATCCAGACCTTGGACATCACCACTATATCAGGCCTAGAGGGAGGTAATCAGCGTAAGAGACTAGAACCGTAAATTCATATCTGATAAGTACTAGCTACTATATAATTTCGTAAGGTCACTCAAGCACTCGCCTCAATAGCTATTGGCTGGAGAACTGTGTTACGTGTCAGCCTTCGCTCGACCAGAGATACCATTAGAAGAAATTCGTGGTTATGTTTACAATTTATTAGCTAAGCAACTGCTACCAAATTAATTGGCATAATACATTCATTAAGTATGATTTTCGTAGTGTTTCATAATTAAAAAGATATTGATAAACTTTGCGGCTGAAAAAACGTTGATCTGCTATTCAATAACATGTTTCTAATTAAAGCAACTTAAAAAAACTTTTGAAAAATTGAATTACTCACGGTCTCTACTGTAACTACGAATGCCAATTGTCATTTTGGCTTAGCATAAATTTCAATTTAATTAAAGCTGTAACTAATATTGTTGCTTGACCAAAGTATATGCATTATTGTTTATTTGATTTTCAGGTATTTTACCGACAACTTTTGTCAAGGGTCTTTCTTCATGTTCATTGTACGTGAGTTATTAGGTTGTTTTAAGTGGACATCAGACCAAATATGTTACGGAATCAACTATTCAGGCAATCTATTTCTTCCGAGTTGCTCAACTGTTTAATAATATGGAATCTGTATTAAGTTCTATGGCCGTTATATATACTATGACCAATGATTACATTATGAGTGTTTGCCAATTCTCAATTAAAAAAAAAAAGTACTTTAAGTTTTGCAGAGTGAACTTTAATGGTCAAATACAAGCCATGTATGTATTTAACCAAGTTCGAGTCTATGCCTTTGAAACAATTACACGATTGCGCTATCGTACCTGTTCGTTTTTTTTTTTTTTTTTTTTTTTTTTTTTAAACTGCTTAACGTCTCTTAACAGCGAGGTCTTTAGAGACGGGAAAGGATGGGGGGCAAGCAATGGGAAGGAATTCGGCCTTGGCCTTTTTGAAGGAAGCATCCCGGCATTCGCCTGGAGTGATTTGGGGAAACCATGGAAAACCCAAATCTGGATACCCGGACGGGGATTCGAACCGCCGTCCTCCCGAATGCGACTGTGCGTGTTAAATACTTACCTCCATTAATGCTTTTGAGTTCCTCAAGCTCAAGAGATTTTATTCATCCAGAAACACAGGTTAAGTTTATATTTGGCCAAATCAGGTCACCCTGTCATAATCATTCATCCTAAAAGCTGAAACTAATCTAGACCCGTAACAACACGCAAACAAAAAGGTCACGATAAAAGCTTGTGGCTCGTGGCTAGTGGCGAAGCAGTAACATGCGCTTCTTCGCCGCTGTTTCAAATACTTTCTACGTTAAGCGCAGCGAGTAAGCTCTCTCACTCATAAACCCGTTGCTGCCGGATCGAAACTCGCTGCAAGTGATTTTATTTATTTATGAAAACGTGTATACAAATAGTTCCCGGCAGTCAGTTTATATTATTATGCAAATAATAAGTTTTTTTTTAATTGCCGTTTCTTGCAGAAACATCGACGTTTTCGAAATTCATTATGTTGTTTGCAAACAAAGTTATATTTCAAAAATAGAAATATTTGCCGCGGCAGGTATGAATACACAGATTTCGTTTCTCCTACCGTTACACCTGAAGGACAGATGTTCACAACAAAACGTATTTGAAAATAATAATTCTTGAAACTGATTGCCGCGAAGTATCTTCATACACTTCTGAATAAATAAATAAATTTTTAAAAGTTTCCAGCAGCGAGATTCGATCCCGTTAAGACAGACTTATGAGCGAGAGAGCTTGCTCGCTGCGTCCCTTGATATCTCCGTTACGTAGAAAGTATTTGTTGACGACGGAATATTTCGATGCCGATTTTCTCGACAGTAGCGATGAAGCGCATATCACTGCTTTGCCACTTTACCCCTCTGGCCATGAGCTTTTATTACACACAGTACTTATCAAATCGGATTTGGCTGCCTCCCCTTGTCAATTTATCACTATCCTCGGAAGACGTGTGTCGTTTTGAAGTGCTAGCTTTTGAGCTACTGCTGATTTTATATTCGAGCCATAGGCTGGAGGTGCGACAAATATTACAAAGATGGGGGGGGGGGGGATGGGGATGGGGTTAGAAGTAGCCCTGCCGCCCGTGTGGACACCACAGCAAGTGCTATGCCTCCTTCACCGCCTCTTAAGAGGTGAAAACCTTTATTCGAACATCACACAGCTATCGAGTTTCCTCTGACATTATTAGCAGTGAGCACTCGGGATCATTAATATAATTACGTCGGGTGGGGTGATGGGTGCGTGGGAATATTTCTTTTGACGGAACTAGGAGCTGTGGTAAGAAAAATTTTGGAAAGCCCAACAGCAAGCAAGTGCTACAATTGTTTCGTGACCGTTCATCCGTTGTCGATATGCGAAATCACAAACATCCATTTATTTCCAAGTGTAGCCACCTCAGTTAACTGTTATTTCTCTCTCAGCATCATCAAAAGGTCTACTATCCTACGAGCACCACTTAAATATCGTAATTAAACGACTAGGTATCAAGCAGTCGCGAATTACTCCTGCAATTTTCTGTGTTTCAGATATAATTTTTTAAATTTTGCAAGGGAGCGAACCTACATCTTCAATCGCATATGTTATTTCAAAAAAATGTTTTTATGTGGTGAGGCGTGTTTCTGCCTTCATACTTAAGCAAAATCGATAAATGATGTTTCATTTTAAGATTAAGTGCTCCGCTTTGGTGACTTCTTCAATTAAGAAAGAAACTTCCAGAAATTCGATCCGTAAACCGAGCGTGGTGAGTGAACGGTTAACGTTCTGGCCTCACATTCGGGAGGACGCGGGTTCGAATGCCCGTCCGGACTTCCAGATTTGGGTTTTCCATGGTATCCCCAAATCCCTCCAGGTGAATGTCGTAATGCTTCCTTAAAAAAAAGGGCCATGGCAGAATTCCTTCCTGTTCCTTGTCCCCAGTCCCATCCCGCCTCTAATGACCTTAGCCATCAACGAGGCATAAAGCCATAAGTTAAAAAAAAAGAAAAAATTCAACCCTGTAAATGGCAAAAATATGAACACTCAAGGTCACGGGTATGCGATAGATCACAGCCAAGGTGCCAGGCTTCACTTGTGTCGATAAGGAGTAATCCCATTACCACTAGATAGCAGCACAACTTATCACAGAGATATTCATAAACTGTGTGTAATTCATAGAGTAAGGAGCTTTTTTTTTTTTTTTTTTTTTTTTTTATTTATTTTCATGGCCTTCTGTCTATCGACTATACGGCCAGCTTTATCATTTACATTAATTTAACATGTGATTCTTATCGTATAGCAAACATGTATTCATTTCTTAATTCACACTAAATTATACAATTATTCAATATTACACTAATACAGCGATAGCCCTGATAAGGGAATACATGATTACATTTATGCCAGCGATAATATGAAGCTGGATCTTATTTCACAATGGGTAATACAATTATTCAGTGAATAGTAATACATATTTATAAAGTATATTGATACAATAATACAATGATGACAATTATATCGATAACAATAAAATCACATTTGGGGAGCAGTGATGTTTCCTTGCAGGGTAAGATTCACTGGGCTTTGGTATATCCGGTTAGCCTTGCACCTGATATAACTAAACTGATTAGTGAGAGTTCCTTGATAATTTACAATTTAATGTAATTTTTTTAGGTCAGCTAAGATGCAGTTCCGACCGATTCCGTTGGTGGTATTGCAGGAAATGTGCTAAATTTGTAAGATCATAACTTGTATGTGATTGTTAATTTTGTTATGTTTGGTGTCTTTAGATATGGATGTCAGCCTCTCTTAGGTATGTGGCCAGCGCCCCATACACGTCACTTCTTCCCCCTCTCAGCAGGATGCGTATCGAAGTTGGGAGTGGGATTTTGAACTTTACAAGGCTATTGTATAGTTTCTTTTGTTGAGTCCGATATAGAGTGCACGCTAAAGTGATGTGGTCGAGATCTGCTAATTCTTGGTGATCCACCGGGCAAAAGGGAGTCTGTGCTATACCGATTTGGTGGAGGTGCTTTGGGTAACAGCCATGACCGAGTCGCATGCGAATTATAGATGTTTTATATCTTTTGCCCAAATGGTTATCTTCGAACCAGACTTTAGTTGGTATGTGAGGTTGTATTGACGCGTAAAACTTCCCTTTAACTGTTTGTGTCAAAGTCCACGATTCTGACCACTTGTGAAGATACCGTTTCCTGATGATATTAGTAAAATCGGTATGAGGTAGCTGAGTATAGTATTGCTCTCCATCCGCCGTGCTTTCTTTCGCCAGTTGATCAACCTTTTCATTATTCTGTATGGAAGCATGTCCCTTGACCCATAACAAGTGCACTTCTTTGCCCTCCGCCTTGGCTGAGTACATTGCATTTAAGATGTCAAATAGGATCCTATTCGTTCCGCTCAGTCTGTTCATGTTTTCCAGCTTCTGCGCCACGCTTTTAGCATCGGACAGTACCAGTATTTTATTGAAGTGTTTGAGACCATAATTTAAGGCATCTCTTATTGCCATAGCTTCAGCGGTATATACTGTCGTTTCTGCTGTCAGGCGAACTTTACGTGATTCTTGAGTGAGGGGACAGAAGAAGGCGTAGCCCACACCATTAGTAGTTTTCGAGCCATCTGTGTATATTTGTACATGTTCTGGCCATGTTATGGACAAGAATTCTCCATCTTGCTGTTTACGTTGTTACAGGTTGTTATCCAGTTAGGTAGGTGGTATATATTGGGCCTGTATCTCAAAATAGCATACTGGTATGCGAAGATGGGTAGTGTAGTATCTTGAATTACTAGCGGGATTATATGTTTTATTTCAGTGAAACAGAGAGCCAGCAGCGGGGTTCTATGACCGAGGTTGTTATCTCTCCTCTTGATCGTTGTTATATAGTCAGAAGCCTTCTGGATAACCGGGTGGTTCTTGATGGCGGCGCGCCTCATTAGAAATATGCTTGCCAGTAATTGTCGTCGTATTACCAATGGCATTTCTTTAGCCTCAACTAATAAGGCGTTTGTGGGGGTGGTATTCATCGCTCCGAGGCACAATCTGATAGCCCGGTAGTGCAATGTATCCAATTTACGCAGGTTGTACATTGGGGCATTTCCATAGCATAAACTGCCGTAATCCAGTAAGGGACGTATTAGCGTTCTGTACAAGATGAGTAAGACGGAAGGGTCAGCTCCCACCATACCGAGTTACGCTCGTATTATATTTAAGCAGCGTTCGGCTTTAGCTAGAATGTGATCAATATGTGCCTTCCATGTCAGTTTACTGTCCATCTGAAGTCCTAGATGTCTAGTCTCTGTTCTAACAGGGAAATTATAAGGACCCAGCTGTATCTGTGGACCTCGGTAAGTGTTCTTCTTCCGCCGAGAATACCACAACCGATGACTTCGAAGATGAGATAGTTAAGCCCTTACCACGGGTCCATTCATAGAGTAACTTAGCAACGTCGTTTAATCTCCAGAAGTTTAGCCCCTGGGATGGAGATGATGTGTAAATACATACATCGTCAGCGAATTTTAACACCTTTATTGAGGGCTGAATATACTCTCTAGGTCTGCTATATATATGGTAAATAATATTGGGCTGAGTATGGCTCCTTGCGGGATGCCCAGAGAAACCACACGTGGTCCATATAGGCTGTTGTCCTGCTGGCGTATGTATATGGTCCGGCAATAAAACAGGTTATAGATTCCGTTTAGATATACCTCCGGGAGGTGTAGTGCTCTTAGCTTTTCAACTAAAATGGTAATGCTGACGTTATCATAGGCGCCGGTTATGTCTAGAAACAGGCACGTTAGGTAGCCTTTATTTAGGTAGGACTTCTTCTATATCTAGAGTGAGAACACCGAGGTTGTCGTAGGTACTCCTTCCCTTTCTAAATCCAAACTGACAGTTTGGTAGCAGATGGTGGTGTTCGAGCCACCATTCTAGTCTACTCTTTATGATTCGCTCGAAGGTTTTGGCTACGCATGATGACAACGTTATTGGTCGATATGAGTTAGCGTTGTTACTGTCTTTGCCTACTTTTAACACTGGAATGATGATGTGGGTGGTCCAGTCGTCTGGGAACTCACTTTTTCTCCATATGCCGGTGAATATTTGAAGGAGAACGACCTTGGCTGAGTGCGGTAGGTGGAAAAGCATCGAATAGTGGATGTCATCTATTCCAGGTGCCGTGTTTCGTGTTGAGTTGAGGACCGATTCCAATTCTCTCAGTTGAAATGGTTCTTCTAAAGTAGTTTGGGGGAATTGATCCTGTTCCTTGGTCTGGTTTGGAGGTGTTAGTGGTCCAAAGGGGGCTGATGGAGGGGCCACCTTGCTCGCAAAATCTTCCAACCAAATGGTTGACAATTTAGTTCCCCCTGGCTTCTTTCTAAATCTATTGACCATATTCCAGACTTTTGTCAACGGCGTATTTTTATTTATGTTGTTGCAAAATTCCCTCCAGGAAGCTTTTTTCTTTAGCTTCAGAAATCGTTTAGTTTCGGCATCTGTTTTCTTATAATTTAGATAATTTTCCCAAGTAGAAATCTGTTTGTACGTAGTAAATGCTAGTTTTCGTTTGGCTACTGCTCGTGAGCATTCTGTGTCCCACCAGGGTATTGGGATTCTCTTTGTATTTGGTGATCGTTTTAACCTAGGGATCGACATTTCAGCTGCTTCATTTATGATGGCTAGGAACGTATTGTATTGCTGTCTGGGTGGTTTGTTGCCCTGGACTCGTGAGATATTGGAATCAATGTATTGGGCGTATAGGATCCAGTTCGCCTTTTGAATGTTCCATTTTGTGGTTGTATATCGTTCCTGCCTCACATCCGACTGTTTGGTCGTTATTAGAATAGGCAGGTGGTCAGATCCCCACGACTGCTGCACGGTTTCCCATCGCAATTCTGTTGCGAGAGAGGGGGAGCAGAGGGTTAGATCGATTGCGGATACTCGGTGACCAGGTTTAGAGATTAAGGTGGGGGATCCGTCGTTAAGAACGAACAGGTTGAATTCGTCTATAATCTCAACTATGGCGTCCCCGAATATGTCAGACCACTCGCAACCCCACGACATGTGATGCGCATTGAAGTCCCCACATATTAAGTATGGCTCTTCTATTTGTTGTAGGAGCTGGCGCCATTCAGATGTATTAATTTTTGTTTTGGGGGGAGCATAGACCGAGTAAGGAGCTTTTATAATATTTAGTTTCTGTTCGGAAACGTTTGGTGATTGCTAATTGTTTCGCAAGATGTTGTGAGCGTTTTGCTTCGCACCTGTTTCAGTTGAAGAATAAACAATTACTACGAATGGGACCGTTCTTCTTGACTCCACTATAAACCACCAATATCGCTATTCGTCGTTTATCACTCGCGAAATATTCGCACGGGGCACCTACTCTGAGTTTTATTCTACCTGCAAACCTCATCCAGGGGAAATTCCAAGAAGCGTGGAAGTGCGTTGAGGGTTAATACCCATAATAGTTCTGTCTAGCTGGAACTCAGATGAGTATTGGTTCGGGGATATCTCACATATTTAATAGTCAGACTTGAAGGTAAGCCTCGAAGGGGAACTGACATGTCGCAAATTCTCTGAATATTTGCCGAACACAACAACATGTCTGAGTGACGTTTCATGCTGCAGAAATAAGCCCCTCCTAACGAAAAACTGTCTGAAACTAATTCAGGCTGCTACGGAACACATCGCTTCCGGCAATAAACCAAGCGCCCCGTGCTGCTGTAACAGGCGACGCGTGTTCTCGTAAACTGGCCGTTTTGTACCCCGCCGCGAGATATGTATCTGGTAATAAACTGAGGCCGGGTGTTGTGTGCTGGAGGGTGTTCAGAACACCGAGGAGGGCCAATACAGCCAGCTGCCTGCGATAGGATCGGCATGTCAGGCCCGGCAGGACAATTGATCCCGCCTCCCCTCCACTGTCCTCTCCACCAATCACGACC
>JARYHS010004351.1:0-19243 GCA_031002005.1 Vandiemenella viatica
ACGAAGTAAATCTCTCGAGGCAACTCCACGAATCGCTAGCTAGCCGTGTCGCAATCCTGACATCCGCCTTGCAAACCAGCCCCGTGGGTGCCACGGCCGGAGAGAGGCGTGTATAATTGAGGACATCACTTGTAATAGGTATATGGAAGCGAAGAGATTAGCAACAGGTGTATCAAAGAAGCCAAAAAGTATGCTGACTGAGGTAGATGTTTGGCGTTCTGATGTGTAGACAATGCGAATGGCGTGGCTTAAAATAAAACGGGGAATACTGTCTGAACAGCTCAAGTAAATAATACCGTAGAAATAAAACAGAATATTATTACTAATCAGAGGAAAGAATAACTGATTTTATAGAGCGTGGTGAGTGAGCGGTAACGCTCTGGCCTCAGTTTCGGGAAGATTCGGGTCGAATATGGGTATGCCATGCTTTCCCCAAATCACTCAGGCAAATGCCGGTATGGTTCCTTAAAAAGGGCATGGGCAAATTCCTTCCCCTTTCATGACCCAATTCATTTCCCGCCTCTAATGATCTCGGCGTCGACGAGGCGTAAAACCATAAAAAACTAATTTAAAATTATACTATTGCTAAACATTATTGTTCGTTACCGTCAGAAGCATGGATTGACCGCGACCAAGTCAGTTACGATTTCAGATTGTCTAGGCCTATAGCTTAGGCGTATAATGTGCTATGATAATCATTGTGCTCTCAATAAATTTCACAAGATTTTTATGTACATTCTTTTTCCCAGTTGGCTCTTTCGTAGACTTCAAATCACGATGTAAAAGCAACGTTTTTTTTTTTTTTAACTGCTTAACGTCTCTTAACAGCGAGGTCTTTAGAGACGGGAAAGGATTTGGGGGGGGGGGGGGGCAAGGAATGGTAAGGAATTCGGACATGGCTTTTTGAAGGAAGCATCCCGGCATTTGCCTGTAGTGATTTGGGAAACCATGGAAAACTCAAATCTGGATGCCCGGATGGGGATTCGAACCGCTGTCCTCCCGAATCCGAGGCCAGAACGCTAACCATTACACCACCACCCTCGGTAGGCAACGTATTATGGTATAGTGAATGATACATGAAAACCCTCTTTCCATGGTATAATTATACGATGAGTAGACATTTAACCACATAATTAATAGCATATACCAGAGAGGTTACCTTGCTGTACGGTATAACGCTTTCTAATCCGACTGTAAAAGCTGAAGTTACATTAGGTCGCGTATATTTTGGTTTTTAAACTCTTGACACAAATAAGACCCACTGTAACTTATAAATGCGACACTGATATTTTCATCAATTAGCTTAAGAATAATTACACGTTAAGAAAATTAGAATATCGAGATAACTTGATTTATTATTGGAAATTCTTGTGATATTTAAATATTAGATGGGAAATGTAGGCGAAAAAGAAACCAGTTGCTTGGTTTGTTGCTAACTTTCCTACAAGACGTTATAGTGTTCTATACACAGCATACCTTCATAAGGAAAATATCATATTGACGGGTAGATAAAAAGTTAATGGGTTGATCCGAAAGCTGACCGATTCCTTAAGTGTTGTTTTACATTCCTTTTTTGTAAACCGCGATAGAAACTGAACCAAACAATTAAGTTGCCCTGCACATTTCATATTCTGCTTCAGTAAAGGGTTGAAAGAAAAAGCACTTTCACTGTAATATCAGAAACAATGCTGTGGCAATGGTACCCAGCATATGATTCGAATCGTCGTATTGTGGAGGTTCCTAAAATTTTTCCTACTACTCCACCAATACGTCAAAAGAATACTTCTTATGCCTCCCCCCCCCTCCACCCCACCCCCTTCCCAAGCAAATTCCTGCTTCTCAACATCAACAATGACATCTCAGAGGTAACTAACTATATCTGAATAAAGGTTTTATACTTTGAGAAGCGCCAAATGTGCGACGAAAGGAGCGTCCATAAACTACGGGTTTCCGTCTAGGAGAGGGGAGGGGTTGGGTAGAAAGCTACGCTGGGCTACATGGGAGGAAGCGGGTTCGACCCAAGCCACGTAGTTTTTTATTCATATTATTTGCCATAGTTAAAATAAGGGACAGAACACATAAAAGCATGTGGATATTTACTTCCGCAATTCAACTTCTTTTTTTTATCACATCAAAGCAGCATTCCCTAGAAAGAAAGGTAACAAAACTGCAGCAAATAAAACAAAAAATGCAGCTCTTCTTAGACTTTTTTTTTTTTTTTTTGACGCGTCGTGTATAGTTTGTTTATTCTATTTTATCAGTTAATAAACACTGAT
Source organism: Vandiemenella viatica (assembly GCA_031002005.1). Lineage (NCBI taxonomy): Eukaryota > Metazoa > Arthropoda > Insecta > Orthoptera > Morabidae > Vandiemenella > Vandiemenella viatica. Next base: position 2,277 of record JARYHS010004351.1, read on the forward strand.
GAACGCGATAAGAATAATGTTTTTAGCAACACCTCAAGATGAACAGAATCCGTAACTGTGGCTGAGGAAGAGATTTATTCCCGAATAATTGATCATTTGCAGGAGTGGCTGGTGTCAAAATTTAAATCAGAATATTTATAATTATAGAAAATTACAAGTTGTGTTTATTATATACATAATAATTTTAATGATAAGAGAAAACGGTACAAAATGTTTTCTGGAATCAATAGGGAAAAAAGCTACATGCCACAAATGGGTGGATGGTCGAGCCAAAAGCCGCATCCGGCTACGTTATGGGTAGGAGGGGGAGGGGGGGTGCGAGGTTTAAGGGAGGCCAAAATGGTAGTTTATGGACGATCCCGAAGTTACCTTGCACTAGCGTCCTTTCCCTTGAGGGGAAGGGGAGGTCACTCTCCCCCCCTCCACCAGTTTAGGAACCTATACCATACTGGATCCTGAATAGATTCGACTGGCGCACATTTAAATCTCGGCGTGCCGAACATACTAATTCCGATTTTAACACGTTTTTCTGCATTTACCTCGAATGCTAGGATGATCTCAAACTGCACGCTACACAAACGAATAACACACAATGCATTTTTCACAAAGCTTATTCTGTTCGCAGATGGAAACACTCACTAACCCTTCTTAAGTTAGATCGTCGTTCCACGGACATTGATAGTACTTTAAGCCGCAATTAACAAAAAGGAATAATATTAACGATGAAATGAATCTGCATCAAGAAGCCGTCAACAAACTATTACTTGTTTAGTGTCAGATTGTCCTGTGACAGATGAACAATGCCGTACAACCGGTCCTGCATACAGAAAGATTCAAGAATTCTGCCGCCGGGCAGTATTCCAACACAGAATTAAGACCACAATGCCCCAACCGGTAACCGAACCGGAGATCCGTGGGAAACGAAGCAAACGCCAAAGATGCTTCATTGTAAGGGCTGGCATTACACAAGGCGCATCTAGACCTGAATTCAGACGAAACCTGAGTCAACACTGCTGAATGTGAATCCACTGAATTAGTAGCTAGGCCACGTAGCTTAGTTTCTCCATGTACCGGAAAACCGTAGTCGATGCTGTGCTTCAGCCCGTAAGCACTTGCAATACGGCTGCCGGCCCTCACAAATGCTATCTAAAGTACAGTAATTGAAGCTTATGGTGGAAATGTACTTTCAACGTTTTATTTTGTTCCTTGTGGTTGTTGTTAGGTTGAAATATGGCCTGGACCAGAACAAACGTCGCCAAAAGCACAAGGAACTATACCTATAACTGATTTTTGACATGCTATATCTCGAAAACCAAGCGGGATATCAAGAACTTTATTCTTTATTTTCGATATGTTTCGTCGAGTTCTATAAGAATTCATCATCAGACTGTGATGTCACGGTAATGATAGAACATCATCAGTGCTAAATTCATTTACTCCGATAAAACTATGCTCATACCTCGCAGTAACCTCACATCTTCTGATCAGCCGTGCCTTTCAAAATGATAATAAAACAATTCCCATTATAAACATTAATAAAGCACAAGGTCAGACGCTTCAAAGGGCAAGATTCTTTTTATCAGAACCTGTTTTTTCGTATGTGCACTAGTACGCCGCTTTTTCAGGAATTTGTAGATGTATTAATATTTAATTATGCACATTATTATCAAACTTTACTCGAAATCTTGTATATTGAATAGAAATCGAAAGATGCCGAGCGAAGATCGGTCACCCATATACTTTTTAAACGTTTTATAATTAAGGTGGTAGTATTTAATGACAAACTGACAACCACTTTTACGGTAAAAAAGTAAACGATGATTACTTTGTAACTGGTACCGGTAATATTATTTTCAAAGAAGTTTCTGTAAAGTATCACCTCTGGCAAAACCAATGATAAATTTTTAATTATCTTGCTTTTAAATGTTTTACAATTAAACATGCAGTGCTAATATTTCCACGGGTCAGCCAGTATACAAGAACTGTTGGTTTAAATATTCTTTGAAATCAAAGAGAAACTATTTGTAGGCTTTCTGATACCTGAATTGTCTACGAGATGGCGTTAGTGCCGTTTCCGAGGTACCGAGTGAAAAAATTGTTCGTATTTTGTAAACTCGCTTTTTTGTAGGGAAGCCAAAACGTTATCTAAATATCCAATTTCATCTAAATCGTCATAGCCGTTTCCGAGATCCGATATATTATTGATCGTTAAAGATATAAGCTTGACCGTTGTAGGTATCGGAATTAGGGGTGCCAACTTATTTAGAATAAAATAGAGTATATTCGTCTTTTGAAGAGGGAAATATAATGTATATGAAAGGAAAACGAAGTATTTATTTTTAAATTTAGCTATTTATTGCCTTAAATTCACATTTTTTCGCACTTATGGGACTAGCTAAGTACGCAGATCAAAGGACGCGGCTGAAAAAAATCCTTGGCCGATAGGCACTTTTTCTTGCACGAAGTTGTGGGACTAGCATAAAAAACTACCCGTTCCATGTATGGAATACTTTACTCGGAATAAAGTATTTTCGCATACTTTATTGGTAGGGAAAAGTATAAAGTATAACGACCAAAAATAAAGTATGATACTTTATCATCGGGATTATCATTTGTCGTCCCATACAATCCTTAAATCATCAATACTGCAGTGGTGTTCCTTTATTTACGCTAAACCCTCCAGGCTGCTTAAACTGCTAACAGTTTACTCCCACCTGCCGCCGTACTGCTGTATACTCTAGCCATGCAACGCCATTCTCCATTTTATCACGATTTGAGCCGCTGTAGACCAACTCGTAATTAGTTATTCTAACAACTTATTTATTCTGCCATCATCCAGAAGATTCTGCTGCTGCGAATACAATTCAACAGCTAGAGTAATTATTTTCCTCTCGAATTCGTGAATAAATTCGGATAGCGTACTGAAAAACATTTATTTAACTCTAGATAGTTCAATAGGGATTAGAAAAGACTGTTTTCTTAGGAATATTTTTTAAAAATATATATAAATGAGGTTCCCTCAAAGTGGTTTGTTAAGTTTCCAAGACGATTCTAATCGACGTTAAAGTTTTTTTTTTTTTCTGTAATCAGTCACTCTACTAATTTGAAGCATTCCTTATTCTGGCCAAATACTTTCCTCTCAACATATACACTACAACTTATGTCTTCAGTTATCTGCATTAAATATCCTTATCTTCGGATTATACTACAGACTTCGTCAAATGTTCACTGAATCCTACCTGTGGCCTCATGTCCCTCCTTTCGTCTACACTTTCTTAACCTACCATTTAATAAACATATTTAATTCGTTCTTTAACCATCCGCGTAATTTCATTCACCCTTGTACAGGTGTATACCACGACGACATTTCGAATGGTTCAATTTTCCTTCTTTCTGTTGTTCCTAAGATCAAGCTACTCCATACGTACAGTACATTCTAAATCTTTGTTTTCAGATCTCGGACACTGTTTAATACTAAATGATATATTTTTGTATAAGACTTTTTGCTAATGGTGCTGTGGTTTTGAGATTGTCCCTGCTTGAGCCATCAGTAGTAATTTCATTTCCTAAATAACAAAATTTTCTAATTTCTTCCAGTGCATCTGATTCAATATTTAAATGAAATTATTTTCTTGCTCGGATGGCTTGGTACGACACGAGAGGCAATTGCTACTGCTTCCATGATAGTGTTGCCAACCGTTAAACTAGCTGTCCACCAGATTCAATTTCTAAAACCAATAGAAAACTACTAACAAAAAGCGGCGCTACTCTAATAATCACTAAATTTTGCACTTAACAAATGTTTGGTTATTACGAAAGAAAAAATGGGTATATTGGTAAAACAGTTACCTTTATTATGCATATTACACATTAAATTTCTGTATAAATGATCGGTAAATCAACATGCAATTAGTAATTCAACAAATTATTTAATAAACTGCTATTCTATATTAAATTGTCTTCTTCAGATAAATCTTTGTTGTCAGCGCCATAATCTTCAGTAGATTGATACGATTCTTTGGTACCAATTTGTTTTATAAAGTTTATCGATATCTCAAACTCATTACATCATTTTCTACCCAACCTCAAACCGCAGCGTACTCTTAATATTGCAGTTAAAACATTCAAGTTCATTCTAATCCTGTGCTTGTTTTTTTAGTACATTCATACTGCCAAATAGTCTTTCAACATTGGAATGGAATGCCGCAGCATTAAAAGAGTAATTGCAAAACTCGCTAATTCCGCAAATCTAGGTTCTCCTTGAGCATCTTTCTAACCCATTACTTCATACCAATTTTTTAGTTTCATTCCAGTAAATGAATTTGTCGCCACTGATAACATCGACTGTTGCAATGAATTCTGCACTTTATATCAATTAGATTTTATTTTCTGTGATTAAGTGCTTGTTCAACTCTTACGCGGGAAATTCTTTTCATCAGTGCCAAATTTTCTGGCAATCTATTTTTTATGTCTCAGTGAGACTTACTATAAATTTTATGCAGTGACACATATTTTATACTCGGTTAACTTCAGTGTTTCCTTCACAGTAAAAGTAAATACTCCTGGAATGAGGTAGAAATATATTTCGAAAAGTGGAAGTGGCTTAGAGTTATCATCTCTTCACTTACTGAAACTTAATCCTACTGAACCACTAGGAAAAACCACTAACCACTAAAAGCAATAATTCTCCACTAAAAGGGGGATCGAAACCACCAGTTTTAGTTGAAAATCCACTAAGTTGGGAACATTATGCAGGATAATCTGCCATGTGATGGTTTGCCCACGTGTCACTGACCGCTGTGCCTGCTGGTCTTATAATTACAGAGGCAACAGTCAGCAACCGACCTTGACTGTGTCCCTGACCTCCACGACCCAACCGCTTCCATCCACACACCACTATCCTGCGCTATTACTAATAACAGAATGTCAACCAAGCATTTACATTTATTTTCCAACACATCAGAAACAGAACAACTACTTTGCAGTAATCTTTTAAGCAAAACAGTTATCGTTTAATGCAGCGGTCGGCAACGCGCGGCCCGTGACATCTCTCATTGCGACCCGTGTTCGTCTTATAAAAATCATATCGAAAGCCAATATTATAAAATATAAATGCATAAAAGAGTGAACGCGATCTAAAAGCGCAGCGAATGAACTACGCGAACAGAGCAGGACAAGTGCTAGCGGGAACGATTCCCCCACTCTCTCGTATGATTGAAACAATAGTTAGTGTCAGTATTGGTCAGTTGTATGTCGGGTCGTATGGGTCTTGTCCTACGCTTTGAATAATTCCATGGGTAGAAACTTGAACTTTTGTAAAGAATTTTGTTGATTTGTCTTTTATGTAGTCTGTCAGTATTGGTATGCCTAGCAGCCTAGGTCGTTATAGAGTCGTATGTTGGTCATGTACCGAGGGGCATTTGCTATTAATCTAAGAAATTTGTTCTGGATTATTTGCAGCTTTTTGAGGTTTCCGTCTGATGCCATATTGTGTACCTCCGAGCCATATAGGATTGCTGGCCTTATTACAGCTTTGTAAATCTGTAGCTTTGTTTTGGTGTTGAGGCTGGCCCCCTTGAGGAGGGGTACAGATTGAATATTCCGGCTTTGCCTATGTTGCATGTATTTTGAATGTGGTCCATTTAAGTTTTTTGTCAAAAGTAACACCTAAGTATTTGACTGTGTCGCTCCATGCGAGATCCTCTCCGTCCAGTGATACACAGTTATTCGGTGCTAATCTTTTGGTTGAGAACATTATTGCATGGGATTTTCCTGCATTTATTTTGATTTTCCACTTATTACACCATTGTGTAATAAGTTCGAGGTGTTGTGTTAATTTCCTGGCAATGAATGTTTGGTTTCGGCTGGACCTGTATATTGCTGTATCTTCTGCAAAAAGTACAATTTCCCCGCCTGGCTGGTGGGGAATGTCATTTGTATAAATGCTGTACAAAATCTGAGCTTTTACCGATCCTTGGGGTACGCCTGCTTCAATTGATTTGAACTGGCTGTTGGCTCCTGTTGCGGAGATAGCTGTCAATCATGTGAGGAACTTTTATAGTTATGTAGTTTGATGGGGACGACTACGGGGGAAGATTTGTTTTGTCACTTAGAACAGGCAATGACGTCAATGCAATTAGCGTGGGAAAAATTGGTAAGTCTAACAACTGACGGAGGTAGAAACATGAATGGGCAAAACAAGGGCTTGGTGGGTAGAACTGAAACAAAATTGGCAGAGATAGGATGTGAAATCTCGTTATTTTTTCATTCCACTATCTGCCAAGAAGCGTTATGTTCGAAAGTCGTTTCATGGAGAAAAGTAATGGGCATCGTGATATCCACTGTAAACTATTTCAGAAATAATGGGTATCTATCCGAAATGGAAGTAGATCATCAAGATTTCCTTTATTATTCAGAAGTAAGATAATTAGAGATAATTAAAGATTTTTCGTTCTCAGAAAAGCGATCAACAGTTGAACCAGAAAGGTTAATCTGTTCCAGAGCTAACAGACCCTCAATGGTTAATAGATCTTGGATTTTTGACAGATTTAAGTCATGAATTAAATAAACTGAATGACAATTTTCAAGGGAAAAACAAACTAATATCAGACATGCATACAGACGTAAAGGCGTTCCAAACTAAAAACCGGCTCTTCATAAACATATTGATGAAAAAAAAGTAGATCAATTCCCGGATTGTCTAAAGACTGTCGAGGAAGTTGGCATTGATTTTAATTGGGATAGTGAGAAAATGAAAGAGATTTTAATAGAGTTACATGGCCAATTCAATGTCAGATTTGGTGATTTCGAGAAGGTTTAGAACAAACTAAAGATTTTTTCTAACCTTTTTTCATGCGAGGTTTAGGATGTACCCAGTAATTTACAAATGAATGTGATTGAACTTCAATCTAATGAGAGTCTAAAAAACACCTTTTACGAGATTAATGACTTGGTGAAATTTTATGGTTGGTTTCCGTCTGATTTTGTCGAATTGAAAAAGTTTCGTCAGCAGTTTATTTCAATTTTTGGAAGCATTTATTTATGCGAACAAACTTTTTCAGTTGTCAATTATCGAAAAAATAAATACGCTTCTCGTCTCACAGATGAGCACTTGAGAGATATATTACGTATTTCAACTTCTAACATGAAAGCTGACATACAAAATATAGCCAGTCAAATGCAACCTCAAACTTCACACTAAATTTAGTATATAAGATCAGTTTTGTAACTTTTCTTCATTTGTATCCTCGCTTGTATTAATAAAATTTGAAAACTGAGTTTTCGCATTTTTACTGTGTATGTGCGGCCCCGCATTTAATTTATTTTGCCACCTTGTGGCCCTTGCCTGCTAAAAGGTTGCCGACCGCTGGTTTAATGCATTACGAAGGAGACCAGCATATTCTCCCTTATTCGACTATTATGCTGACGACTCTAATAGTGGTGTATTTTGTATCTGAGACGTATTTCCTTACGCGCTGAAACTACAGTGCAGAAATTAAGTGTAATATTTAGCACTACGTTAATTTAAAATATCAGAATCGTAGAGCGTCAATGGTCTGAAATCAATTGATGATATTCAGTGGGGTAGGGGCGAATGTATAAGAGACTTGTATTTATTTCGTGTCTTCAGGAAGCCTTTTAGGTAGATTAAAAGATGATCACTTATTGTTAAGTCACTGTGCATCGTCCATGGGGAAGATTCATTGATATTTAAATTCGTTTACTAATACTAAATTAAGAAAAAAGTCAGCGGTATTTAACACCGTGATCGTAATCATACCAACAAATTTTTGCTCTTTTATCAACAAAATATTTTTGCAACTTAGGAAGCTTTAATCCTTTTTTTGGCTCCTGATTTTTTTTTTTTTTTTTTCCCTGGCCTAAAGTCTCGATGCACATATTGCTGAAACATTTTGTTTCCAGACTGACTGTTAGCTCTACTAGTGACCCAGTCAGTGCTGCCCAGCCACATGGCTTTGAATATCCGTAGATAGCCGCTAAAATTTCCGTACACTGGGTACAAAAATCCGGAGAATCCCTAACTGAATGACTGAAACAACAATTATTGAAGAGAGAGTCAAAATTAAAACTAATTTTTAGTTCCAGGTCTTTAAAATTCGAAATACAAAATAATATTCTACATTAAAAGTAAGAAAGGTCTCTGAACATGTTTTATACAGCATCATTTTCATCACTGCTGCTGCTGTGCCTATGCTCTTTCACATTTCCTTTGTTGACAGAAATTGTTAAAAAGCAGAAAATTCCTGCCAACGAGCTTGTCACCGTTCAGTGCGCCGATTGTTCTGTGTTAAGGTCTTTAAGATCTATAATCAAACAAAATATGAGCTTTATTTCAATCGTTCAAACGAGCGACTGCAAGGAAACGATTCACAATTATTGAAAATTCTGTAATGCAGTAACACTATACACTCAAAATTTAACAAAACTCGAAAACAAGGAAAAATCAACAAATAATAAAAAAGTAGCAAAAAATCAATAGATATTTTTAAAAAATCCTAACTATTTATAAAAATCCATGGATCTACGGATAAATCCGTAGAATTGACAGCACTGATCACCCAGGCGAGGGCCTGTAGACTACAGCCTAGGGATAGGTAGCCTATGCGGCGCTGGTGGCATTGCACATCACACTGGTGAGTTCGGTACAAGATTTACGGTTCTTCTGTGGAGTGTGTGAACCGTCATATGTAATCTCTGCAATGCTCTAACGATGAATTTCGATAAAAACACACACACACAACAAGGACACTGAAACATATAATTTGTCAAAAAGAAACATATAAGAAATAAAACACCTACTTTTATTTTTACTTCTTTTGAATGCACTGTTGCCTTGTATATAAACGTAAATTACACTTATCAAAGAAAAAAAAAAAAAATCTCCCTCTTGCAAATGTTTTCGCAAACTGAAAGTGTTGTCAATTTTCGACATGTCCTCGGCCATCTATGGAGACTTTTTTTTCTATAGACATGTTTCACAACATTTGCAGATCACGCTGTGTTCTAAGTCTTTAATTAATAACTGATGGTTATTAGTTACCTCAGCAAGAAATTTAATAATAACGTATTATTCAAAACATAGATACACTTCCTTATTTTGCATGGCTATTGCAAACCGGTTTCTTAATAAGATTATTAGTATTTGTCCCGCGAGTCAAGCTGTGCAACCAATATCCCAGCATTTTTTCCTTTCACTAAGCACTAAATTCAAATTACAAATTTAAAAAATCTCTTGTTTTACATTCTGCAGTCTCTTCAAGTATTTAGTTCTCTAATTTACTGAGACTACAAATTGTCTACGAAAATTCTCAAACTTTTAATCTAGAGCTGAATTGTTTCTATGGACACTGTTTAGATTGAAAGCGAATAGATGTGCTGACAAATTACGTACGGTCCCCAGAACGCCAGTTGTTACAGATACGTTAATCAGTTGTTTGTGCGGACTAACGTGTGTGGGAGAACTGAAGGCCGCCCGGGATGCTGAAAGTCCTTTGAGGTCGACGTGGGAAGACTGCATCAGCTCGTAGCTGTTTCACACACCAGATTCAGCACCATATGTACGTAGAATACAATGATAAGTGACATCTGCACAACTGCATGAGGACTCCAGTCAGCCCGTCTAAACAAATCTACGGAAGGGCATACAGTTTCTTTTTTTAAGTTGTCCTGATAAATACTCAAACTTAATCTTAGAATTATCATCAGACTGTATCGTGAAGTAATTGTTTATTATACATTGAATGTGATTAAAACGCATGTGACTATGAAAGGGAAACCGATCGACGAAAGTGAATGCGAAAATTCCATATATTTGGTATGCAATTCATCGTAAGCAGCCAAGTATTTGCAAACGTATTATTCCGTATAAAATTTCAGCCTAATCTGAATAATTACATTTTCACTGCAAGAATGACAACTTTGTCTTACTTACAATCGACAGAATCAAAATGTAGGACCTACAGATCGATATTCAGTATATGTGTGGAGATGTCAAGCAGTGTGGATGTAGATTATTTTAATCAGGCGACAAATATTTATGTTAACTGGATTTACCATTCGGTACAGCCAATGCCGTATTATCTGTTGTGGCAATTGTGAATTTTTTATTTTCGTAACACTTTCTTCAAGTTTTGATAAATGGTTTTCAACTAACTGATGAAAAATTCAGCATCATAATTTCGTTTCAAATTTTTGTATTCACAAATGGTTTACCGATTCTGTGTAAATATGGAATGCAATGATACCATAACATATTCGAGAAATACCAGATTTTTGCCTGGTCGTTTAAATATTCATGACTTCTAGGAAATTTGACTTATCGGCTTATAGCTTTATACGGTAAGAGTGCGGTATCCGTTTCATATGATGAATTTTTACTATTTTTTTTTGGTCATGCCATCTTTAATTCACTTACAATTAAAATTTTAATATTTTGCCAGCGGACCACCTGTTCCATCTTCGCGGACCACAGGTTGAGAATCGCCGTGTCTGATGAATGAACTTTCATTTCCGACCGTATCGATGTCGTGTCGTCACCCCGCGCGAGCCCATCGCCAATCCGCTGGGCACAGCGAGCCTACGTGACGGAGTGAGCGAGCTTGGCAACGCAGGAGCCCGGCAGGCGTAATTCCGCGCTCCTCTCGAGGTGATGCAACTGCGAGACCACGCCTTCCCGTTCGCGCATCATTCAACACACACACACTGACTTCCAGTGACAGAACACCCACCTGTAGGTGAAGTGACCTTTGATCATGTAAAGCGATACGCGTCTTTGATCAAACGGTATGGACAAAACCGAAAATAAAATTCCGATAACAAATCCACATTAGGAACAGCCGAAATGAAGTCTAAAAAATTGCATCACTTTCGTTCTGTGTATAGAGTATGGGGTCTTATTCTTTTAAAGATTATTTTTATTAAGTAACAAGAAATAATATGACGAAAAGTAAATGAACGAGTTTTGGAAATGATGGGTGAGGAAAGAAGCTTGTGGAAAAAGCTTACAGGAAGAAGAAACAGGTTGGTAGGTCCTATTTTGAGACATGCTGGATTGGTTAATTTGTTAGTGGTGGGAACAGTCGAAGGTGAGACCTGTACAGGAAGACAGAGATTAGAAAATATGAAGCAGATAATTGAGGACGTGGGTTGTAAGCGGTATGTAGAAATGAAGACGTTAGCACAGGATAGGAAGGGATGGAGGATTGCAATCGAACCAGTCGAAAGCCTGATGGCAGCAAAATAAAAGTAAATTGAGAAAAGTAATATCATGTTGTGACAAAATATCTACCGCTTCAATGAGACTAATATGATTGCTGTATACGTAACAATAAAACAGAATACAACTGTACGTCTAACCCGAGAAAGTGGTGGGATGCGTGGCAAATCGAAACTCTGTGATCAGGCCACATGAACACACCACCAAACCTCATACTCATATACGTTTACGTAAATATGGCAACTCAACCGCTATTAAAAATCTGAAATACGAAAAAAATTCACTTTGAAACTGAATACAGCAGATTTGTAAGCTTGGCATGCATTATTGTAATAATGTAAGACAAAGTTTACTGTTGTAATCCGCGTAAAGTCTGCGAGAATTTGAAATTAAATATTAGCAAAAGGTAAAAATAGATGAGTTGCCAAATTACACTGTAGAATTTAAAATAAAAAATCGTAAAGTGTGAAAGTAGATACGTATGGAAATTGCCACTGAGAAATATATTTTATTGCAATTAAATGAAATTAAAGTAATTCATTAGAATGGAATGTCTTGGAAATAAAAAAATTGGATGTATCTCATAAACCAAATTCCTTTACTCACGTCAATATATCTAGTGCAAATAACATCAGTAATTAGTACAAGTACAACGGACGTTAATCGAGTGCATACAAAACGCTAATGCGATATCATTTACAATATTGTTTTTCTCTTGGTTCTTCTGTATGGAGTCTCCTGCTAATGGGGCTAATAGAGCAAAAGGTTTAAAAAAAAAAGAGCCGCCCGGTTCGTGACAGGTGTATATACATTATGTATCAGGAAGGAAAGCGTAAGTGTTGAAGAGGTTGGGTTGGGAACAGCTCGAACACTGTTGGCATTGCTCTCGTCAGAAACCTAACGACAGATCTATTTCATTTTATTACCATTAATATTCATATGAAGGAATGAGGTGTTCTTAAGTACTACTAGTTTCAATAATTATTAATGACTATTCCGATTAAGTTGACGAATATTGTAATTAAGAAATGATCAGCCGTGCAAGAAGGATATCATAATCCGACAAAAACAGTTTTTTTTTAGCTCGCTTTCGATGATAAAAGAGTCGTATCTCCACACTAGTGCTAAAAATACTGAAATAACTGAACCAACACCAGTAATCATTGTAGTTTATCAGTTGTTTATTTAAAAGTGTAAACTTTAAAAATATCTTTGAATTATGATAGTGTACATTTACGGGGGTAAAAAAAGTGATGTCTGACTAATACCCGAGAAACAATTTAGCTAGTGCGGGTATAAGATTTATACTCTTAGTTCTAGAGAACCGATTCGACCACTGTATCAGGGTACTACTGACTGTGTAACGAACATACTACATGTTGAACTAAAAAAAAATTTCGTAAAATTTAGGATAATGTATGTCTTAAATCGACATTAATCAATAATATTGGGTTAAAAAAAAAAGAAAAAAAAAAAAGAGATTTACAAGATTGTGATTTAATCATAAATTTATAATGTTGATCAATGTATGTGACTGCGCAGCACATTTGAAGGCTTTCAAGTATTAAAAGTGTCCTAATTACCATATAATCAGCGGGTAATGAAATATTTAAAAAATAAAACAGCAATGTAAAAAAGTATTACAGCCATTAAAACAAAACAAAAAGTATCCTCCGGGCCGGATTCGAACCAGCGACCTATGGATTTCTATCGGATCAACCACTACAGTCCACCGCTCTACCAACTGAGCTACCAGAGGAACTGAGTCTATACGTCCACAACTACAGTCAAAATTAGAACTATATATTTAACTATACTTCACAACAGTTTCTACCCCTTTTAAAAATTTACTATAAATAAATACCGTTAACGGATAGATAACTAAATGCTCTATGTTGACGTCGGTAAGATGCACTCAGCCATTCATATTGTAAACAGAGGTAGCAAATTTCAGCAGTTTTCAAAATTTTCATGGATCGATTGACTATTTATATGCAAGACAATAAACTTAAACTCTGTATAATATTCAACACAAACATAGTGATGATTCCTAAATGATGCAAACAGTCTATAATTAAGACAGTGAATTGCGTGTTTTATAATAAAATTAAGATAATGAATTAGTCTTATAAGATAATTAAATTTAACGTTAAATAAACTGCAAAAATAGCGGCATTATAGTGCCTATTTGCAAATAAGTAATTCAACTCTACCACCACACTCCAATTCCATACTTGTAAAGCAAGAAATTCAACAAGAATATCTTTCACTTACCAATGCGAGTAATCTTGCAAATTTGCTCTATGTCAACAATCACTCAATCAAACCATCCATAAACATTATCGCCCAGATGAGACAAGAATGCCAATATAAACATTGACAGCAGCTTCAAGCCGAATGTTGTGGCTAGCCTGATTTCTTTGAAACCGAGATCTCAGTTACGCGTGCTGCTATCTGTGAGACAATCTGTGTACTGCTTCATACAGAATTAAGTTTTTAAAAGAAACAAAGTGTTGATGTGATATAGTAGTATAATACTCGACGGTATGAATGATTATTCACGACTTGATGATGGAAGTTTATCATTCATTACTTTGAAGAAAATTGCTTTACGAGTTTAGCTTTCCATTTCCTACAACAGAGTGCGGTAACATTCAGCAAGTTCCCGCACGCCATATTGATAAATTACAGTACTCGTGATGACTCGGAGATGTCGCTAGCTACACAGAACGTGGCTTTTAAACTGAACGCTCTATTAGTAAGCTGTACATATATATATTTTATTGTATCGGCAGTAAGAAGAGACAATTTATATTAGTAAGTGACGATTTGGCTATGAAAGATAAGTGTCGAAGAAAATTATGGGATTTCTTTGTTCGAAGCATAATGTGTACAGAAATGGTAACACAATAAACTTCAGTGGAGTAAATTATCTACTAATATATTGTGGTACACAACTTGATCATAGAAGATGCTTTAATTTAGAAGAGAGAGCGCCTGTCATTTTTGGTCCAGGGATGACACCACTGCTCACGCAACGTTGTATTTAATTTTGTACTAATAGTTCACGGATGTTACCAGCAAATTTATGCTACAGAATTTCAAGGAATGCATTGTTATTGTTGTGATTTAGTTTATCTGATCACGGGTTTAAAATGGACAATACTGACTCAAAAGCTTTCTCCATGGGATACATAGACTGTAAAAGTGATAAACAACGTGATATAATAACTGTTTATACACATCTTCGTTTCTGTAGTGACGTATTAAATACTAGCAGTTACCCACGACTTTGTCCGCGTGGAAGAGTGGTGTGATATAAGATTTTCTTGAGGAATGGACGCTCAGTGGTTAGGGCGTCCAAGTGGATATGGAAATGTCCCCAGCTTGAATCCCAGTTTCAGCGAGGATTTTCATAGGTTCTTAGCTCGACCTTCACCTCTGGCACAGGTTGTTGTGTGTTGTGAAGTACGCTAGAATGCTCATGTGGTTCTGATTCCACGTTGAACTTTAGGTCCCTAATGCCCGGTAGGAGTACTGCGATCTTGTAACTCGTCGATGCGTTGTGACATCTCTCGTGTTGTCCGCGTGGCGCACGGTCGGGGTGGATCACTATCTTGCAGGTTACTTCGGGCAGACCGGGTCTAGGATTTTGGGGCCCGCGTTAACCAGTTGGGGGCTCTTGGCGAATTCATCGGTTACGGCCCTCCCCAGACTTTTTTTTAGCTCTACAACTTGTCGAGCGGGGGTCCCTCCTGACGGTGATCGGGCCCCCATAAGACGGGCGGGTCCGGGTACATTTGACCCGCTTACCCCTACCCCCCTAACGCTGGCCCTAACTTGGGGCATGTTCTCCAAAGCCGTTTTGAAATCCCTAACCAAGGCATTGTTGTCGTGTAATACCCGTTGTATTTTTGTTTGGTCTCTCTCTGTCCCTTTAATAATTCTATAATGTCTTTCAGTTTCTGCTTCTTCATCGCCCACGAAATATATCTGCAAAAACTGTGGTTTCGTATTCGATGAAGGAAGCATAGATCCAATTCGGCGATATATTTGCCCCTGGACAGTAAATGCCGGTGAAAATCCTTGCTTTGCCACAATTCTATCGGTTCCAAAAGACGTCATATGGAAGTAGGAATTATACTTTCTGATAAGATTCAAAAATCGCCGCGATTCATCTGTGTTGTTAGAAAACAGCTGTTTCAATGGTTCCATACCTGGCATGCTGATGTCGCCTAGATCGCGATTGTTCCAAAGTTGCAGAAACTCGTGGTGATGTCAAATATGCGGCGTTCTGTCGTCGCCGTATTTGGTTTGCGCCTATGTTTCAGTAGCACTTGATGGATGGCTTGTTCTTCTCGCCGTGTTTCAACAACACGCTGCAATGCCAAATATACGGCGTGTTGTTGTCTCCACCTTTTCGTTTGCTTCGGTGTTTCAGTAGCTCTTGAGTCGATTGCCGTTCGGCTTGCTCTTTGCACTGAGCTCACGTTTTTCCTGGAGTCTCGGCAGATCGTCCCGACACCAAGTGTTCAGTTTGCTGTCGTCGCCCAACTTGCGACTGCTTCGGCAATTCATCAGCCGCAGAAGCCCCAAGACGTGCCATCTGCTCAATCCTTTGCAGTTCTGCTAGAGGACTTGTCTTCTCGGTTTTGACTATTTCCATACCCTAGTTTCCTAACATTTCTGTGAAAGATTTTCCTTTCGTTTACCCGGAATCTCCCAAAATTACTAATTTCAAGTCTCGCGAATAAAAATGAATCGGGTCTATAGATTTAATTAATGGAAACTCAAAAATTAGTAATAAATTGATGGAATCAACTAAATCAAAAAAAAAAAAAAAACCCTAACATTCAAAGAGCAAATAAATACCTAAGTGGCCCACGTACGTTCATTTCCCTTCAAAAATTGCGAAACTAAAAATGAATATTTTTATTTCCATTGGGTATCTGACAGTTACAGATTTTTTATTTATTTTTTAAAAAGAGAATTAATTTTGTTCATTGAATATTGATTTTGTTTTGAGGATATATTGATTCCATCAATTAATTCTGCTTTAAAATAGAAATGTTCGTATTATAGTAGTAATTGAATCTTTTATTCATAATGATCTGTTAATGTTGGTTTCTCTATCTGTGGAAACAGTTGAATACCTTTAGACCAGTTTACTATAGTTCGTTCGTTTCGAACCATTAATTCTGTACTAAAATATGTTCCAGTGTTAAAGTAGTAATTGGTTGTTTCTTAATAATTGGTTTCTCACTCTGCAAACAGAATTGAACGACTACCGGCGATTTACCACTCCGCTTGTCTGCCATTGCACTATCTGAATAAAACATTGATAAATTTCAAAAATTTACTTCGGGCAACGCCGCGTGGTTCTGCTAAATCGTCCAAGCTTATTATAGATCTTTTGATACAATATCGGTACAAAGCGATACATGATGTCACTAAAATGGCGATCATGAAAGAAGCTTAAATAACTAATAATGCTTCAGTTCTCATTCTGGCCCAGGATGCATTTTAAAATTACCGCTAGAAAATCAAAGCTTCTGTCACTCGCACGTTAATACATTCACTATATTGTATGTTAGTGACGTCATGAATAGCGAAATAAACTTGACTTATTATTTCGGATCGCGATAATAAATGATCCCGAATAATGTGGCACTCGTAAAAACGCAGTAAATTAAATACTGAATACATCTGAAAATACATTCAGCCGCATGAA
>JARYHS010004353.1:0-14215 GCA_031002005.1 Vandiemenella viatica
TTGCCGCCGGTTTAACTACCACCATCAGTAAATAACGAGTAACTTCCAAACCAAGCATAGGAACAAAGAAAAATTTAATATATTAGTGTAACTTGCTGATCTCTATGCAGTATAGAAATCTTAGTTACACATGTAGCTTCATCCGGAGCAAATCAATGAACCCACAAATATGTGCCAGAATTTTTCATGTTTGCATTTGTAATTAAATAAATATGGGGAAAAACACCAATATAAGACTTTTCTTGTGATTTAGGGATAAAACCATATATGTGTGCAAAATTACTTGTTTCTAGGATTACTGGAAGTGGTATTTTGATGTCGGGATGTTGCGGTCGACATAAAATTTTGAATGTAATTACGTTCCAAAGTACGTAAAGAAAAAAAAATCTAACACATTAGTTAAACTCAGTAAGCTCATTTGGCAATAAAAATCTTGGATACATAAAGTTATTAGGAGAGAAAGCGATTTCACATTAGGGATAGGTAAGGGGTAGATATAGTCTATGGAAATTTACGAGTTTCTGACTGTTCTTATAATATATGTGTAAAATTTTATCTGTGTACCAAATTTCAGGCCTCTACAACTGCAGGAAGTACCTTAGTTTCGGTGATCATCAGTTAGTCAGCGAGTGACAAAATCGTTGAAATTTGCTTAGTAATAACATCCGAACTAAGAACAGTAACGAAATAAAGTTTATCATGTTTGCTAATATTGCTGATATCTATACATAACAGAAATCTCAAAAATATAACATCAATACGACCTAAGTAATTGAAGTACAAAAATGGCTCGAATCGCTTAGAGAAGAAGGTAGGCAGTGCAGCCGTTGACTCACTTGGCCGTGCAACCAGATATTCCATATTCTGTATAGCTCCACTGTAATACTTATATTAAGCAGATGTAAGAATATCATAAAATAATTATTACTTAAAACCGTGTCATAATGAAAATCACACCTCAAGTAATTAAGTTACCCCCACCATAAATATTACAATTCATACTTGTGAAACACAGATAACGCTGTTCTGTCTCTTCGACACAAACAATCGTAAGAAGAAATTCTAATTCCAGCAGGTATATCAACTATTTCAATTAAGTATGAGTGCAGAGCAGTTCAAGGTTTGTTTTTACTTCTTCAGCTAATAATGCAAGACGACAGGCAAACAAATAACGCTAAATCATTAAGGAACACTGTGACATAAATAATTTAAAAAAATAAATAATTGTTTTCTTAAGCAGAAATTCTCACTAATTGCCAGCGATAAATGAAACAGTGTCTTTCATTCATAAGAGTCATTTTAGAAAGAGTCATTAAAGAAAGAGATTGAATAAGAGTAGGTGCTCGTGATGTCTACAGTTTGTAAGTTCCGTTTACCGACGCTCAGAGAATTAGATTTGTTAAAATACGAATATTGACCTTCCACCGGTGGTAAATACACCTCTAAAAGTTTCTCAGCAAAAACAAAAGGGAGTATGAACTACTTTAGTCTCCACTTTCTGAAATTTATTTTCTGTAATAGCTTTGAGGCTTTGTGATGAATGGGATGTTTCTCCTTTACATTATCACAGCTAACTATCCCGTGTCAGCTTGTGAGCATTGAACTTCCTAACTTAGTTCTTCCTTGCTGTGCAGTATTTCTTCTTCCTTATTACACACAGACTTCTCAGCTACTGCTTCTGCGGCACAGGAAGGAGCCCTTTAGATGGAGGAGTCTTCAGGTTTTGACTTTTCGTCTCATCTGTGACAGTTAAAGTGTCACACAAAATAAGAAAATTAGTTTTATCTTTACTGTCACTGCTGCCGTGTAGTGAAACTGTATGATTGCTTTCCGTAGGTTATCGAATAAAACAAAAGAATCTGTTACATGTGCCGAGAACCTAACGGGTTTTATTAGATTACTAGATGACTCTTGCGATAATTTCGTGAGAAAAATATGGTGAATAGCGTGGTTGGTGGTTTGTAGTAGGCTGAAAGAGAAAGCAGTATATTTGTAACAATATTTTTCTGTTTTCGCCTTATATTTGATGTCCTGCGGTCCTTTTCTTTTACGTACACACCTGAAGATATCCCTTCTCGGAAGACGAAATGTCACACATTTCCAAAAGCAACTAAGCTGAATAAAACATACAAAGTATGTGGATATCTCCGTGTTGTGTTGTTTCCTGGCGGTAATCCGATCATAGCCCGTGCGAAGACTTCTAGAATAAAATGTTTATATAGGAATTGTTTAGCGAAACACAATATTTTCTTTAACAGAAAAATAAACACCCCGAAAGCTCCTTACTGCAGTTTGCCGATATTCCCTGGATGTGTGGTGCTGCTATGAGGCGGTACGTGGACAGTTCTTATAGACACCAGTGTTGTCTAGCGGCTTAACTCTGAACTGACTAAGACGCGTGACCTTGATAGTTAATAATTTTGCCCTTTAAGGATCGAATTCCAAAAAATTCCTAATTTATGATGTTACCAAAGCACAACTTTAATCTATTAAACGATAGCTCATTTATCGATTTCGGTTAGGTATGAAGGAAGATAAGTGGCTCGTCACGAGAAAAACACCTTTTAGAATTTATAAATATGATGATGGTTCCCAAGCAAAGGCTCAGTGTTATATACTTTGATGTTGTAATGAACAGGGCCCGCTTAAGTTGTGATATTATACTAAATGCCTAATTTTTTGTAGTTAACGTCTCTAAGCTTAAAGAGAATTACAATATGTGGTCTTTTGCGACGGAGAATGTGTTGGTGTTAGAAGGTATATCGGGTTTAATAAAGCAAGAAGTAAGATCAGGTGCTAGCACTGCAGCCATGGTTGATGGCAAAGGAGACAGCGAAACTGGTTCTTGGAATTTTTATCCAGCGTTATATGAGAAAGCAATCTAAGACAACGAAGGAGCTATTAAGGGCGCAGCTTGGAACTTATTTTTGACGATTTTGAGTATTTACTAAGAATAACTTTACATCGTCGTTTCATATCAATTAGGCTTCATTATTGACTATCTGACACAATTAATTGAGGTCGAATTCGTTTCTAAAAATATAATGTGACAATGGCGGAGACCTTAATATTTATAATGATACCTCGTTTATCAATATCGGTTAGATATGAAGGGAGATAAATGGCTCGTGACACAAAAACGCATTGCTGAAATTTTAATACTTTTTCCCTTTAAGGGCCGAATTTCAAAAAATTCCTGCCTTAATATATGATGTAACCAAAGCGGAGATCTTAATGTTTAAAATGATACTTCACTAAACGATTTCAGATAGGTACCAAGGGAGATAAGTGATACGTAACATAAAAAATCATAATTTTAGGAATATTGAAGTTTTTGCCCTTTGAGGGTCGAATTTCGGAAAATTACTTTCTTAAAATATAATGTGACCAATGTGAAGACCATAAGCTCCTCATTCATTGATTTCGGTTAAGTATGAAGGGAGATAATGGATTATGACTAAAGAAAACCTTATAGAAATAATATATATGATGAGAGAGGTTTTGGCACACAGTGAATGTAATCTTTGGTGCGTGATAGTAAATGTAGGATTGGTTATACACCAAAGCATTAGGCGGGAAAAAGAATAGGCTATTTGAATATTTTTGAGAATGGTGTTTAATTGTTCAAACATAAAAGTCCTTCATCCCGTGCTATTTATTTTTTGACGAAAGTGCCTATTTTACTTAAAATTCAACGTTAAAATTTAAAGCATTGAAAAACCCGCCGAAAAGCTCCTTTGCTGCCTGTTGCAGGCCAATTATGCCCATGACGTCACATGCCAGCAAGCACTCTATCTAGACGAGTAAAGTCTGATTTGTTTCTCTGAATCCGTGAATAAATTGTTGCACATATGGATGGTAAATAGTGTGTAGTACACCAATCTACAACCACAACAATTAAGTTTTCCCACAATACCCGAAATAAGAAAAAAAGTAGCTGCAACTTGCTCGTATAAACCCAGATGATATTGCGACTAAGTCACATATCATTTTCTGTGAAGATTATTTACACTATAATTTCGTTTGGTGAAATACGTTTTTTAAGGCAAGTATCAGTAATGTTAGGGTCCTTAGGTTCGAACCTCGCATCGGAATATGTTTTATTTGTATTCTGTGGGCGTTTTTCTTTGGATAGAAGTTGCTGTTTGAAGCATCGCATTCCTATTCATTTTTAACCGACTTCAAAAAAGGAGGAGGTTCTCAATTCGTCTGAATTTTTTTTTTGGATGTATGTTCAGCGATATCTTCGCCAATTTTGAACCGATTTAAATGAAATTTTTATAGTGGATAGAGTATGCCTCCAAAGTGGTCCCATATGAATTTCATTGAGAAACCACCCCTTCTACACCTTTACACCCCTTAACTTTTATACAAACCCACACTTTTTATCCGATTTTGATGGAACTTTGGAAATGTATAGTAAAAAATAAACAGAAAAATACTGTCAACTTTTGGTTTAAAAAAAAACCGAACCCCTCTCCCCCTATCCACCCATTAATTTTTGCCAATGTTCTTTATACAAAGCTAAAGTCGACACCATTTAACTGATCTCCATTAAAGTTGGCATATACATGTAATTTTTCATGGAAAAGGTTTCTGACCCAAAAAACTAAAAAAAACACCCCTCCCTCCCTTTACACTCCTTAATTTTTATACAAATCCACATTTTTAACCGATTTCAATGGAACTTTGGACATGAATAGTCAAAAATAAAGAGAAAAATGCTGTCAAAATTTGGTTTGAAAAAACTGAACCCCTCTCACCCTATCAATCCCTTAATATTTACCAATGTTGTTCATACAAAACTGTAGTCGACATCATTTAACTGATCTCCATTAAAGTTGTCATATACATGTAATATATCATGGACTGGGTTTCTGACCAAAAAATAAAAAATGCCACCCCATCTCCCCCTTTACAACCCTTAATTTTATAGAAACCTATATTTCATATCTGATTTTGATTGAACTTTGCCAATGTATACTTTCAAACAAACAGAAAAATCTTGTCAACATTTGGTCTGCCAAAGCTCAACCCCTCTCTCTCCTACCAACCCCTTAATTTTTGTCAATGTTTTTTTATATAAAAAGTTACAGTCGCCACCGTTTGACCTATACCATGAAAGTTGGCGCTTATATGTATTTTTTCACGAGGAAGGTTTCTGACCAAACAATCAAAAAACCACCCCCACTCCCCATTAAACCGTTTAATTTTTATACAAACCCACAGTTTTTATCCAGTTTAGATAGAACTTAGCAAACTTTTACTGTAAAACAAAGAGAAAAATAATGTCAGATTTTGGTTTGCAAAAACTGAACCCTTTTCCCCATTTCCGCCCCTTGACTTTTGTCAATTTTCTTTTTGAAAAGCTAAAGTTAACACCATTTGACCGATCTGTATGAAAGTTGGCACATATATGTATTTTTTTTTTATGGAGAAAATTTCTGACCAAAAAATAAAAAAACTACCCTAGCTCCCCTTTTACATCCCTTAATGTTTGTACAAAACCACATTTTAATACGATTTCAGTGGAACTTCGCATGTGTATACTTTAAAGCAAATAGAAAAAGAAACATACTGTGGTATGACATAGAGCCACATTCACGTGCGGTTTCTGGCCAACACAACAAGGCACGCATTAGGCTGGCTTAGGACACTCTCCAGGACAGGGGTCAGCGAATTCAAGTGCATTTCGGCGAATTCTCCATTCAGGCTGGAAGAAAGACGAAACACAAGGGGACTTGCCAGGTTGTAAAGGCAGATTTACGACCTTTCACTGCTCAGTATGGGGTCGGCCGCAGTTCGGTGGACGGACAGTGTTGACGGGTGAGATATATATCGCGTGACGAATGCAGAAACGTGATAACGTCAAGACACGCCAAATTAGAGATTCTGTGAGTGCTCACTGCGTGAAAATAGTAAAACCGAGTGGACACGAGAGAAAAACGACAGTTTCCGAAGAAATCCTCCAACCCCGTCATAGGACCAGAGAGTGCTTGGAGGGGCGAATGTTTTGCCAATAGTATTTTAGGATATAGAATAGTTCTTATTTTTTTGTATAATCTTGTTTCATGTCCGCCAATGAGGAGAGAGACAGGAACGTCTACATCGCCGATAGCACCAGAGAAAATCGGCTGGAGTAGGAGAAGCGGCATCCCGAAGTTTTAAAAGGTGCTGCGAGATGCTCTTCGTGGTCTTTTCGGGTCTTTCTGGTCGTCACTCTGGTTGATCTACTCTTGTGCTTCCGCACGAGAACGACCCAGAAAGCCGACAGCATATCATGCGATCGGTTGTGTCTGCATTTTGAGTCACAAGGTGACAAATAAATTCAGTGTGGGTTCGGAGTTTGCTGACTTCGCCAATGCCGGACAGACGGTAAAATACAAACATTGCAGCAGTTAGTAATATAGTGTTTGCACTCTACCCAACATAACGCACTGAGCGGAGAAGTCCGCACGATAAGAGTTCTCACTCTCCGATAAATAAACTGAGATATTAGCCGTGGCATTTTTTTTTTAACTTGATTCAGTTGTTTCTGTGATTGAAACGGACATTAGCATCTATCAGATAGTCTCATTACGTGTCTTGCCGAAGACTGTAAACTGTTATTTTATATATGGAAATCTGAACGGATATTTTGTCGTTTTGTATTGCTTAATTTAGTGGCCATTAATGTAGGGCAAAGGTGTTGTTTGTAAATAATTTTGATTGTGTATATTTATTAAATTTAAATTCACCTTATGCCTGTTGGCCTTCGTTCAGAGAATATATGGTCTGGTTATGACTTTTTCATGCTTATTAGTGATTATAAATCATTTTGATAACCCTTTTCAATCCACAATATAAATATTCATATGCTTTTGGTAAAATTAATATTAATTACCATTTAGTACAGCGGTATAACGTACCCGCTTCAATACTACTCACATTACTTTGACAAAAAACACAAACCCTATTCCCCTTCCTACCCCTTTAAATACTGTCAATGTTAATTATATAAAGTTACCGTTTCTATCGGATTTTGAAGGAAGTATGCACATGTATACTTCAAAACTTACAGAAAAATACTGTCTGCATTTGGTTTAGAGAAGCCAAACCTCTCTTCCCCTTTCCACTCCTTTAATCTACACAAAGCACAGTTTCTATCTGATTCTGAAGAAAGTTTGCACATGTATACTTTAAAAAATACATAACAATTGTGTTTAAATTAGGTTGCAGAAGCCCAACCCCTCTTCCCTTCTACCCCCACCCCTCCTAATTTCCAATGTTCTTTATAGATATCTACCGTTTTCATCAGATTTCGATGGAACACTGCAAATGTATACTTATGAACAAAGAGAAACATTCTGTTTACAAAACCCTCACCGCTCACTCCCTTACCCCATTTAATTTTTGTAAATATTCTTTACACAAAGCTACAGTTTTTATCTGGTTTCGATGGAACTTTGCACACGTATACTTTAAACAAAGAGAAAAATACTGTCCACGCTACCTTAACAAAAACCAAACTACTATTCACCTCCACACCCCTTAATCATTTTTTTTATACAAACCTAAAATTTTTATATGATATCAATAAAAATTTACAATCGTATACTTTAAATCAATCAGAAAAAACAGTCTACATTTGGTATACAAAAGCCCAATCCCTCTTCTCCTTTACTCCCATCGTTTATAATTTCCAATGTTCTTTACAAAATCCACAGTTTTAAGTACCGTCGAAATCAATTAAGCTATTTTTAAGTCATTGCAGAATATTTATAAAATGTATGTGTCCTAATGTCTCAACATGTACTTCAGATTTCAACTTGTACCGCGAGCTTTTAATATTTTCTGTGTGATGCCGGAACGAACAGATATATTCCAGAGACGGATTTGTGTATGTGATATATATTAATGTCCAGATGTTACATTTTTCGATTATCGAGCAGCAGCTTAAACAGATGTTATGATTAGATCCAAACACAGCCTGGATCAAAATGTAAACTGACATTCTTTAACACAGCATCCATTTCACCCCATTCTGAAAGTTGTTGTAATGACATATTTTTAATTAAAAAATCATTCGTTTTAACCACTGAGCTACCAGGAAATTGGCAAAATGAGAACTGCTGCGGCATATTTAAATACAAATTAACTATAATACCACTAAAAATTTAAAAATAAAATAATTGTTTAAAAAACATAAAAATCGCCTTCAAAAAAGGGCACTAAAATTTTTTAAATAACTTTATACCTTGCTTAGAAGAATATAAATTTAAATGGACAATATTTTACATTACTGTTATTGAAATTTTTATATTAATTAGTTATTTTTGGAGTCGGTGCCAGCCAAAGCAAGAAAAACAAAAAGATAAAAACAATAATAAATAACAATAATACATAAAAAATCATGTTACTACTTACCTACAATTAATTCTAGAAACATTTTTCAACAAAACTGAAACATATAGATGATACACCAATATTATGCTAATTATAAAGAGTTCACTGCATGATGCAGCCTACCAACTAACACTGTAGCGCCAGAGACATGCCTGGATAACCAACGAGGCCGAGCCACAGATAACATACCGTTAATTTGTTTCCCTATGCTGTCTCCCGCAATAAAACTATCTTGCTCATGGCATGCTGTAAAATATTTTGAATTTTTGTTCGTACTCTCGGTTCGCCTCGAACACCAAATAAAGTTCAGTAATTCGATCTGACAGCTGGAACCGACTCCAAAAATAACTAATTAATATAAAAATTTCAATAACAGTAATGTAAAATATTGTCCATTTAAATTTACTTTCTTCTAAGCAAGATATAAAGTTATTTAAAAAATTTGTAGTGCCCTTTTTTGAAGGCGGTTTTTATGTTTTTTAAACAATTATTTTTTATTTCTAAAATCCAAAAAAAAAAAAATCTCGAAGGCTTCCCAAATTTTTGGATAATAAGCATATTACAAACATTTGAAACTGAACCAAAGAAGACTTCATAACTAAAACTTAAAGTTACTTGCACATCAAAAAAGTTTATTGTTGTTTTTGGAAACTGAAAATTACTTGCACATTAAATGTAAATACCGCCTAAATAAAGGCATTTATGTCAAAAGACTATGTGCAGCTATATCGTCACGTAAAAATTCCAACACAAGGGATTCAAAGCGCCCCGGAACTGTTGCAAGAAAGATGTAAAATGTCTTCTAGTGATGTTACAGTTAAATTCTATTATTCACCGTTGTAAGCTTGTATTTTTTGCCATCTCTGGTATGTTTCGGAATTAAAAGGGGAAGGATATCGTTTCAGAAAAGATTTCTTCTAAGTCAGCAATTTATGTATCAAAGGTTTACATGACGCTTAGCAACCAAAATTTTATGAATTCTTCGAATAAAAAATTGATTCTGTAATGCAACAAGAGCAAAAGGAAACGAAAAAATGTACACACACAAAAATATTATCCCAATGAATGTTCGATCCTAGGAACTTCTCAGTTCTTTCAGCATTCTTTAACCACGCAGCCATGGCGTAGTTGCTTCTCATCACGTTAATTGCGAACATTTAAACATCACACTTTATTCGTGTGAGATGAAGTGAAACGCGATCGGTAAATAAACCAGGAATAAATTCAATTCCGTTTGCAGAAAAAAGAAAATAATTTGTCATTTATCTATAACTTTTTATCTGCAATTAATAAAAATGGCCCACAACATCCAGTTATTTACTGTTGTGCTTATCTTATACCTACACTATAGCTTGCATTTTTATGGTCAATATCTCCTAAAACCACTAATTTTATTCACAGTTTTAGTCATTCTTAAGAACGATTTCTGTTAATGTCTAACTTTCCATTTAAATGTAAAATCATTTTCCTCATTCCTCATTCATATTTTATATTCGAAACGAAATCTAATTATTAACAAGAAACAACCAGTGACAAACAATAAAAATAGTTGAAAACTTGAATTCTCTAGCATCCGCAGAGCTTATAGACAGGTGACGTCACTAAAGCGACCATCAATCCTAGAGATTTTTCTGCCACGTGACCAGAGCTAAGAAAAAATCTACTTTTTTATGCTTTTTTTAATTATAAATAACCCATTAATCCACGCGAATGACTGGAATTTGTAATATATTTTTAATAGTGTCAAATAGTCTACTGAGTTTTGGCATGAGTGGTAGTGCGAAATAGTTGCCTGTGGGTAACATTGAAGTATCAAGGGATGATTTGAAGGTGCCTTTAGTGAAGAGGACAGTAAGTAAATTAAAGCAACTAAATGGCAATAGTGTATTGGCAGCCTAACACAGTCGAAGATTGGGTGACGTCAAACAATATAAATTGTTGCAGCCTACTGAAGCAGTTATACATTTTCGTTTGGTACAACGTAGTGAAACCTAAACAATGTGGTACAGGGAATAATCTCTTATAGGATCCTGCATAAGTATAACCAAGAGAAGAGTTATCACGCAAAGCTCTTAGTTTTTACAAGAATTCTCAAAGAGCTCATTTATTAGCGTGAAGAGATATTTGAACCTCTTTCCATGGTGCATTATCTTTTTCTGTGACGCGAATAATTGTTCCCTGGTCACTTACAATTTTTTAAGAAAATTAACACATTTTTCGTTTGATTATATTCTTTTGGGACGTCTCCCTCCTATTAGAAAAGTCCGAATACGTAGCCAAGCTGAGGAAAATATTTTTACTATTTCATATGACTAAAACATTTGAAATACGACGGTTTGCTATACACAAACAGAGTTATTTAAAAAAATATCACATTTTTACGGGCAATGGTGCTCAAAGAAACTAGGCTAATATAACCAATTTCCTCTCAAAAGGCTTGCAATGCTTTATGGAATGCAAACAAATAGCGTATTCGTATCTGTTCGTAATACCATTACCTCAATTCTCTACGACAATCTTATTTACTAATAAAACATTTCTTTGTATTGTAATACTATACCTAGAATATAATCTCCAACTTGTTTCGCATATGATATAATTTATTAACCGAGTGTGATGACTGAATTAAAGATATCTGTCTGGGAATAATCAATCTCTAACATCAAGCTTCTGTAGGCCGCAAGACCTCTATATTATCCTAATTTTTGCCGTTTGCCAAAGATTTTTTTCATTAACAAGTCTATTCCTTGGTTGCCACATACAGACTCACCATGCGTCTTGAGTAGTATATCTTGTGATTAAGGGTAAACGGAAATAGTATTTATTTGCTGTGTTCATGTTTCTTTAGTTTTTTATAGGTTTACTTTTTTATCTTTGTTGGGATATAATGTTCGAACTTTTTTAAAAAATAAGGATAGAATAATTTTTCAAAGATTCTGGTTTCAAATAGAGACGCGTATAAATGTCACAATTATGGGACTTTTCAAAGGCGTCTATCTCTGCCTCCATTTTCAACCAAAGATATAACTGAATAATTGTTTGTTTACGTGGTGCCACGGAAAAGGTGGAAGACAAAAGCCGGCTTTTGAAACGTCCCATAATTGTGACATTTATACGCGGGTGGAAAACCGAAAAGGGTTTATTTATTTACAATGCCTTGAAAAGCTTCGTTCTTACAGGATGATAGTACATTGATTTTGTAACGTATGTTGTACTAGATATAAAAAATAGAAAAGCTGCTATGTTTTTTCCTTGTACTCCGCTTACAGGCAGTCAGCTGTTTGATCGTAAACTGATACCCAGTTGTCTACTGGCGAACACGTGACTTGCAGTCACGTGGGTGTTAGCCGCTTTGTGCATGTATAAAGCATGTATAAGGCATTATAGTGCAGTTAATATATCAGTATTGCCACAGTACAATAAATATTGAGCGAAACTCCTTAATTCAGAAAATTCTAACATTTCAGAAATGGTACATGCATATTACATCCTCGCGATCATCTCTCTAATAGTATCTTTGAATTAAATTGCGCTTAATACCATGCTCACTTCAATCCGAGCGGCGTAAATGGTTGATACCTGATTTCCAGATAACAGATCACTAATCGTGCCGTGCAGGATGTAGGATCCACAACTGAGACATTTGCAGCTCATAGTAAAATGGAAACATCACTCAACTTATAGATTAAGTGAATTAAGGGACTCACGTTTAAGCGGCTGCGATGGAGGGAGCTCGCACGGACATGTTTGATATTTACCTCAGGTCTACCGCCTACTTCACCACTCCTAACCTGCAAACAAATTAATTAACACCAACTCAGGTGATGGATTGCATCATAGTGGTGCAATAATCTGTCGTAAATTAATACATTAATCTAAAATAACTGAATAACTTCCAAAACTGGATTTATAAAGGGTTTTCTTGAAACTTAACATTACTACTTTGTTGGATGTTCAAAATAACTACGAATTAACTTCTATTGCAACAAAACAAAACAAAAAAGATGTAGGTTGAAACTAAATGTTTGCACAACGATAACTTTCAGAAATACTGAATGCCTTATGTTTTAAGAGAGAATGGCTAAATCCAATTGGAAATATTTTAATTACTCAACAATCAAAAAACGTTTTACAGTGATTTTACATTTCTATCAATCTTTCTATTCCGATATCATCACCGAGCACTTGAGTAAATTACTATAATGCTTAACAGCAGATAGTAATTTTGCATATTGTGTGATAAAGAGATCCAAAAATTGAATTTGGTTGACTCCTGCATCAATACCTATCAAAATGCTAATAATTACTTGTAATTTGAAAAAAGGTAGATATGAAACAAAGAAAGAAATGTAACAATTGTATACTATTAATTACTTCGAGATGTGTGTAATAATAACTTTCGAGAATTGAGCAAGCGATTCGTGTATGGCTTAAAGTCTGCCTTTTCCGCCTTCTATTAACGAGTTGGAGCGCAGTTTGAGCAGGAACGTTGTAATGGTTGGTTGGCTGCCATTACTAAGCTGAAACGTGTTACAAGAAGCTGTCCTTGAGGAAAATGTTCCTGTCAGTTTATGCAGTAATAGGTCTGACAATCAGTGTGAGACAGAATCGACGTAGTAAAGTTACGAACTTCTTTTCTTTATCCATCTACTTTTGAGTAAGATGGAAGGCTTGTAATTACGTGTTGAACTGTACTGGCCCGATTTAACCTGGCATTGAAGATAATACAACTTCAAACTAAGGTTCATGTAATCTAGCTTTCTGCTTTTTTCCCGTTGTTTTCTCTGGTCTATACAACCCGACCGCAGATGCACCTCATCCTGTAGCAATATCTCTAGGAACTATGTTTCAGCACTTTGGGTGTAGGATAAGTGTTTCCATGTTAGTATAAACGGTTACCGCCACATGGTAGAATTTGTGAAATAAGATGGGTGCTTGGTTATCAAAAATCATCCCATTCGTCTTGCAGGAAATTTCACATTTGATAAACTGGCGTTCTGATGTTGGGTGACGTGTAACATGATTAATCTAGATATCATAATCTTCCATCTTGTTCGCATAGTAACAACTCTAACAGGTCGTCCTCGAAGTATTTTGCCACGTTGGCTGAGATGATTATTTTCGCTAGATAACAGAACCACCTTTTGTGTGATATTAAAAAAGGAAAAGTACTGCCACTCATCATCTCAGCTAGCAGAAGAATAAATAAAGAAAAAACAACAAAGCATATGACAGTCACACATGCCTGATATTCTGTAGCAGGAATGATATATTACTACATACTGGATTTGCAAACTTTTAGTGTCCAAAATTATGCAAGAAGTTGTTGATGTAAGCATCAGAATAATAGTTGTTAAATTCGAGGTAACAAACGAAAAAGGTGCAATAACAGGATGATGTGTTTGCGCAGTTCTACCATGTCAATGTAATACCTCAAGCTGTACGTTGTGCATTGTCGCCACGAGCGCATACGGTTTCGAATAATTTTGTTTACGTGATATCGTCTCCGATGTCTACCCATCATCTTTCTATCCAGCTGCGCGCAACATGTACCGTACTGTGGTGTAACAGCGTCACCCACAATGAATATAATTAAATTATTATTAATTATATTCATAATTCCTTTTTTTATTATTATATTCAAATTTATTAATTATTTAGTCTTGCAACGTGTAATTAATTGTAAATAATGAGGGTTGTCTGGATAGGTTAAATGTATGTTTAAAACCAGGGCGGCCAAAGGTATATTTTATTGTAAATCAATTTTTCTGTAAACGCATGGCTCAGAAGGGCTGAATATCGAAGGCTAGAAACTGCCATTTCGGCGGTT
>JARYHS010004356.1:0-40889 GCA_031002005.1 Vandiemenella viatica
TCATACCAATGACATCAGAGATAAGGTTAGTGAAATAAGGTGTGGCACTGATGCTGATATGAAATCTTTCTTCCCTCGTTCCATTTAAAATTTTTGCCATGGTCAAACTGGGAACTGATTTGTCTAGCCTTGGAGCTGGTGTGGGAAAGGCTTTTTGTTAATCATGTCACAAATATTTTCAAGTGGGCTCTTATGCTTCCTATATACTTCTACCAGATTTTAAGACCTGCATCACGCTGTTCTGAGCATACAGTATTCGCTGTCTCAGGATCACTTGAGAGAATCGACGCAGTATATATCATGTTCCAGAACTCGAAAAATGGTTGTTTTTTCCATACCTTTGTCTGTGAATGAATTTTTAATTTGTCGCGGCTATCGCTGACTTCTCCGTCTACCGTGTATTATTACTAGCACATTGCTATCGTTGCACATGTGAAATTTCAACGACCATCCAAAATTTTGCAGATGTTCACCGTTGTTGAAGAAGCTACCAATTGTATGGACCTGTGTTCTCAGCACATCCCACTCTTCATACGCGAGAGTGACTTTATTGTACCCAACTTTTTCGAGTACAACTACTGGTTTAAATCCCAGTTTAGATGATAAACCAACAGTGAGCCGCTTGGTGTCACTGCTGTTTAACTTGTAGCTTGCAGAAAACAGGAGCACCATACTAGCCATAGTGAACTGCACTTGACGAGTGTCGGCCGGGAACTGACTGGTGTGACGGGCGAGCTATGACGTCATCCACAGATTGATGTTTGTGCTGCCGGCCTCGCGGCGGCGCGGCGGGGAGGGGAGGGAGGTCCCCCCACCACAAACGACGGTGCTGCCACCAGGCGGGTGTTTTTGCTTCCCCGTATTCTTACTACTTAAGTAGTCATCTTTGCCAAAATGATAAAGCCCAGTATAAAGAAAGAAATACAGATGGTGGAAGGTACTGTAAATTTTTGTTGAAAGCGAAAAGAATACGAAGATAAGTGGCAAACTCAGCACTACAAAGTAGGACAGTTAGTACTAGTAAGAAATGTGCGTCCGTCTGATTGCCGATAAGAAATTAATCTCTAAGTTTTTTTTGATTTGTACCATGGACCTTACCGCGTTCACAAAGTTGTATCGCCAAATGCATACCTATTAAATGATGGCGACAAAATTTTTGGCACAGAGAACGCCAGAAACCTAAAAATCTATCATGCTCTGTAAACTCATAATAATAATAATAATAATAATAAAAGCCTTTATGTACCAAGCATAGTGTTGCACAGAGGGGTGATTGCCGTTTACTTCAGACGTTGGTCATGGAAGTGTGTTGATCTGGAAGAGCTAACGATAGAATGTATGTCAACGTTTGTAGAATGAGGGAGAGTTTTACAATGTCAAAGTCTAAAAACTAAAGGAAAAGTATTAAAGGGTAGCGGAATTGTCAAATGTTAAGATAGATATTCTTATTTGTATTTGGTTAGATAGCGTTTCAATGATAGATGATGTATCGTGGAATTTAAAAAACAAAAAAAAAAAAAAAAAAAAAAAAAAAAAAAAAAAAATATTGTCTCTAGATTCACTTATGGAATTTAAGTTAACTATGTGTGTGGTTTTATTTTCATTATGTAAAGTACATGTAGATAAAGAGTAAGAGTTGTTTGGGGGCATTTCGATCCATACACAATCCGCAACGATGTTAAAATGGAAGTGTGAAAACCTATTTATCCTAGCAAATGATTATTATTACAGTAAAACCTTTGTCTTATTAATTGTACAAATATGGTCAAGGGTTTCCAATATAATAGGTTTTGTCCATTTTTTAAATGAGAATCAAAGTTTTAAAGCAATTTGTAGTAATAAATATCTCATTATGAATAAAAAAAAAAAAAAAAAAAAAAAAAAAAAATTGTGTAGAATATGTGAAAGTACTGGATAAAAGTAAATTTTAGAAATTATGCAGTTAACTAATTTTTGTTTTAGTTTTGAGGAATAAATTCATGTTGTAAAAATATTTTATGGCCAAATGGGCAACTTATGACTTAAGAATATGATATGTGTTTCATTTAGATTAAATTTATACTGAATACTTGAGATTGTAATTATATTGTATGTTGTCAGATGTATTTTTTATATGTTAGATCATAATGGTCAGTCACGAAACAGACAATAATAGTTACATAACATTACGCCATGGAAAAGAAAATTTGTAGTCATGGGCTGAGAATATTTAATTTAGTTGCATCCAGCAGGTTAATAAGTAAAATTAACAATTTCGAATAAGACTCACTGGTTGAGCAATATGCGAATAGAACCCTATGTTTGCTAAATTTTGATGCGAAATTGGTATTGGAAAAGCAGGGTTAATTTCCAGTTAAGTGTAGTTAAGAATTTCTTTGTAAAAAAAAAAAAAGTATGTCATTTACCGTAGCAAATCATTTTGGCACTTGGTTTAAATAACTTATGGAAACCGTGAATAATTTGTGCAACATTCTGTTTACTGCCAACCAGAAGACACTAGTGAAAAGTGTTATAGACAATAAAACTGGAACAGGAATTCTGCTCAACCTCTAAGACAGTAAATGTCCACGGTCTCACAGAATTATTCGTAGAAGAGGGGTAATGTAACGGAAGTGATCCGTGACACATTTGGTGTTCCGCGTGAAATATTCAGAAAATGATAATTAAGTGAAAGGGTTGGAGACAGAGGCAGCCGCAAACAAACAACAGCTGTTAAAGGGGCTGCGTATGAGTACAATAGCGTTAGCGGAGCAGGTACACGGTAACCTTGAAGTGGCGGACAGGAACAGTTATGCCCACCTCAGCTGGGATACAATGCAGGTCGGACACAAGCGATCTGTGGCGAAATGTTCGTGTGTTCTCGTACAAATTCGGGAGGTTCCAAAGATGGCGAGTGGAGTGACTGACCAATGAACATAACGCATCTATATTTTGGTTCTAACAGAAGGTTTTGTTTGCATGTTCTGGAGGGAAAATCCGGCAAGGAGGTTGGTGACGAGAAAAAGAGGAGTGGGGATGGTAGAACGACGTGCTCTGCACCCCGGGAAGAAGACATCTGGTGCCCGCGAGCTGGAGAGGACGGAGCTACCTTCTCTTACGAGGGGAGTTTATAGATAGTGACGACACAGTGTACCAGGAATGGTGATCCTCGAGCCCACGTGGACTGTTTGGTGAGCTGAAGTGCTTAGTTGCTTGTTTTCTTCAAGTTCCAGTACATTCCATACCCGAAAACGACCCGCAGAGCGATCTGCAGAGATAGGGACTCATGCAATAAAACTTTTCTAGCCAGCAGAAAATTATACGGTTGGACAATCGGTTAATTCCGGAAATCCATAAGATTGTTTCTTTGTAATTCACATGTGCCATATACATTCAATTCTAATTGTGTCTTGTTCAAATGTAAAAGGCAGTAATAAATTGTAACACCTCAACTTGTTAAAGAATTATGTATCTGTTATAAATAGGTAAAAGGAAAATTAACCCTGTTCATGCAATCCAAGATTAATTATAAAGGCGCCCAAATTTAATTAAAAGCAATAAAACCAATCCCTAATTGCCAAGGTAAGCCATACCCATTACACCGGGTTTGCAAAACGGGAAGCAAGAGCGCTACCGATACGCCACGCTAAAACTACTAAATATTATACTAAAATTATAATATTTAAACAATATTCACATATGTTTGCGCGTTAATTTCTCGATACGTAGGTCTCATTTTGAAGAAATAATTGTAACACAGACATATGGAGTTATTCCTTTCAACATATACTCGGGGGATCGAAATCCGTTCTGAACAGGTCTGATGGTCTCCAAGTAAGATGTGCACTGCGTAATATAGACAGATGCGCCGCATTTTTTCAGGAAGCCGTGGCACAAATTTGGCCGAAAGTAATGGCACGGGCGATATCAGACAACCAGCTGAGACTGCGCTGGAACAAAGAAGGTGATTGGCTAGACTTGGAGTGCAGCTGTGGGACGGCCGCCGCATCGCCTGGAGAACTCAGCGTCCATAAAGCACGTGGCGGGGGGGGGGGGAATCTCATAACATGGGTAACAAATTTTTGGTAGTAACGCAATCACAATGCGCGACCCGTCTGGATTCTATCGGTCTAAAACAGCTGACGAGCGAGATTTAGCGGCCTGGCGAGCACTTGATTGTTGCGCTGAGACAACGCTGCAACAAAATACGAACAAGATTATTACGTCTACAGTTGCATATGCCATACGGGAGCGTCCATAAACCACGTCGCTCAATTCTGGCCTCCTGTGGACCCCCCTCCCCCCCCTACGTAGCCCTACGTGCCTTATGCCTCAACCCCCCATCACCCCCTACCCCCTCCCCCCCTCCCCCAAGTAGCACGCAGCTTTTTTCCCTTTTGATTCCAGAAGACATTTGTACTGTTTTCTCTTGTCAGACTATTGTAAATTACATACCGAGATAATTAACTGAGTGAAATAAATATTCACATGCTGTTGTGAGTTCTGTTCCTCATTTTAACTGTGAAAAATGTTATGAAAGGAAAGCTACGTGGCCTGGCTCGCAACCCCCCCCCCTCCCCCCACGTAGCCCAGCGTAACTTTCCAGCTAACCCCCCCCCCTCCTAGACCGAGCCACGTAGTTTGTGCACGGTCCCTATGATAAGAATTGTTAAAAGCAATGAACATTGCAGAGAGCTTAAAGATTTTTGTGTTTGCTCGTCGAGCTAAATAAGTGGCGGAAAGAGTTTAGTCTTGAATGTTTGAGACTTGTCAGCAGTAGCGTAGCTAGGTTAACAAGGGCATCGGTCCCTCAAGCCAGATGGACGACCTACTGTTTTTTTTTTATTTCTACTAATTCTTGTGAGGTTTAGTGGCAGGGGCTCCCTGAGCTTTAGGGGGCCCCCTGAGCTCAGCTTGGGGCCCCCCTGAGCTTGGGGGCCTCTGATTGCTACGCCCCTGCTTGTCAGTGTTATGAATGGAATATTACAGTCGAGACTCCATTTCCACAGCACTCGGTGACAATACGCGACAAATAATTAAAACTAACCAATAGCACGATGATTTATAAAAATATTTATTTTTTTTGCACTGTTAATAGGTGAAATATCAAACTACACTGTTTACATAATTATTACTTAGCAGCGGATTTTATTGATACTTCAGTTATTTTGGTGTCAAATAATCACTTTGACGTTAATCCGAATTAGAATTATATCTGCGAATTAGACATTTACAGAACAGAGTGTCGGAACTAGCGCCACTATGCCGCCGTGCTAGAAGCTTCCATAATATATCTGCACAGAGAGTGGTGGGTGAGTGGTAACGCTCTGGCCTCGCAATCTCAAGGACGCCGGTTCGAATCCCCGTCCAGCAATTCAGATTTGGGTTTTCCATGGTTTCCCCAAATCACTCCAGGCGAATGCCGAGATGCTTCTTCAGCTGTAAGGCGTCCTTAATATTTGCCGAGTTCTTAGTAAATGATGAAAAGAGTTGAAGGTTTAACGGTTACTTTCCCAACTGAATATCTGCTCTGTTTTTATGAAGAGTTGAGTGACGTATTCGAGAAGCAGTGACGTCACGATTGGTCTCATCACTGGGGGGCGTCCATTATTGACATGAGGTGTTTTTCCGGAATTCCGGCCCCCCCCCCCCCGCCTCTGGTGACACTTTGTGAGATTTCGTCGGACCCCCCCCCCCTTCTAAAATGAAATGTAATTTTGAGGGAGACCCCGCCCCTCTACCAATTGACCTCGGAACTTTTTAAGACCCCTTTTTTATGTCTCATGCTCCGAAGGGCGGTTATACCCCTCCCCCCCCCCCTAAGATCGGTTTATGGACCAAAATACTCCCCTAAAATCGAGTTTCGCGACAGTTGTAAACCTTTTTTTTAGCTCTACAATTTCAAACCTCACGTGTGATTTCCGTTGACCCCTCCCCCCCCCCATTCAGCTCACGTTATTAATGGACGTCCCCTGGTGGTAGTGAGCTCTGGCCTCGCAGTCTGGAGGACGCGGGTTGTGATCCCCGTTCGAGTATCCAGAACTGGGTTTACTATTGTTTCCCCAGATCACTCCAGGCGAATGCCGGGATGCTTTCTTGAAGCGGCCATGGCCGAATTCCTTCCCGCTACTTGTCCCCAATCCCATGCTGCCTCTAATGACCCCGACGTCGACGAGTTGTAAAACCATAAGCAATAATAAACAAAACAAAAATCGCTGTTGTGGTCTGTTGCAGTGAAGACACGTGACATGCAAATACTGCAGCAGTTTTCTGT
Source organism: Vandiemenella viatica (assembly GCA_031002005.1). NCBI lineage: Eukaryota > Metazoa > Arthropoda > Insecta > Orthoptera > Morabidae > Vandiemenella > Vandiemenella viatica. Next base: position 6,254 of record JARYHS010004356.1, read on the forward strand.
ATTACTGATTCGTAATGGAGGCGTTCAAGCAAAGCACCGAATGCAATATGTCTCAACAGAATATGCAGCCTGCGACTATGCCATTAGCTAATTAGACGGAATCAGAAAATATAATAACCTGGTCTATACGTCATGCACAGGTACGTAAGGACTAAGGGAAAGGATTCGCACATGTCCCTTTTTTTTTATAATCCATCGCCGTCATTCACTTGGAGAGATTGAGATTTTAGGGAACTATAAGAAGTAAAAATCTGGATGGTCCGACCTGGTTGCGAACCCGAGTCCTCCGAAATATTATCGCTCACCCACCACGCTCGGTCCGTATAATAGACACATCCATATCAGGAACGGCACCGAAAAACAACAGATAATAGTTGAACAATTTGCTGAAACGCTACATGTGACATTTAAATGGCGCATCGTTTAAACAGCTCCTAAGTTCGCGAAGAAAAGACACACGTTTCCATTTGATTTTGTTGCCGCGGAATCCAGAGGACACAGGAGTCAAAATGTCGCTCTGACTATACTGTGGCAATATTAACGTAGGGAAATATCAGCAGTTCTGTAGCGTTGCTTATTTCAATAACAGTTACTCATTCGCTGGTTAATCCAAACCAGTTATCAATGTCATTGCTCCTATATTGTAACAAAAAGAGAACATCTACAACGGTTAAATATTTCAAAAAGTACAACACGCATATGTTTTAAAAATTTCAGTTTTAGTGAGGAATAGAGTTATGAAGGAGAGTGGTGTAAGAATTGATTTTACACGCATTACATAAAATTACTTTCTTCACTTTTCACTTCATCCCGTAATGTTTGGCATTAAAAAATATCCTAAATTTGATTTATCGCAGTTTTGTTCATATTTTTACAATATGTAGGTTCACTTATTCGATATAAAAGCTGTTTTATTTTTCGACAAAGGTGTACACCGTATCACTGTCATCAATAAATGTTTTTGTGGTTTAATACACATTTTTCATTTGTTACAAGTTTTATATCCGTTCAAAATTCAAATAATTCACCGGATGCGCCATTACTTTGTTTCTAGTGAGCCATGCACTACGTGACGGTTAGCGGGGGGTGAGCACACTAAATGGAACAGCCAGGACGCTGACCATCAGTAAAGACGAATTTCCTTTAATTTCGACTTTCCTAATAATGCTTGACGATAGAGATGACGTACTTTAAACTATGAAATCTTCTCCAGTGTAACTTGAAAATAGTGAACTAAAATACGCAAACAGATTGATGCTGCCTGGGGGGAGAAAGGCAGGGAGCGTAACAGCCGCAGGGCTACCAACTGTTGCTAACACAATCACGGACTGTTGCTTAAGCACAAATGCTAAACGGTGCTGATCTGTTTCTGCTTTTAACTGTTTTTTGAGGTCTGCAATAACAAAATTATAGTAATTAAAAAACCGACAAGTTATGAATTCCGTAGTTCCAAACTGATTCGTATTATGAAATTAGAATTAAAATTGACATACCACAACGCTGGATGCAGAAAATTAATTCGTTTGAGATGAAAGTGAGTCGTAATATTTGATCAGACGCTGTGTTAATAAATGTTCTTTATAGAATGCTGATTATTTGTCCGTTATTATACAGGGTGTTCAGGAATGGAAGGATAATCCTGTAACCACACATCATGTCCTACTATATCACAAAAGTTTATTTTAGTAAAGTCTCTCCATTTTCGAGATATTGATTTTTTTTTCTAAACGTGACTTTTTTCAGTTTATTCCATGTCATTACTACAAATTAAGACTTTTTGAACCCTGCTAACGAATTAAAAAATATTACTTGCATTTATTCTGTCTATAATTTGTATGCACACCATGGCAACAACCTTTTTTTTTTTTAAATCATTATCATCAACTTTCTACTATAAGTTTATTATGTACAATGGTGTCTTTAGCAGATTGAACTACCGTAAAACAATCAGTTTAAAACAAGTATAAAATAATTACAACATTTAAGATTTTTATGTTTTTTAAGGAGAAAAAGAACGTTGTTATAGATGACTCAAATACTTTAAGTAAATTAAAAAAAAAAACAGGGTTCGAAAAGTCTTAATTTGTAGAATTGGCATGGAATAAACAGAGAAAGTAACATGTTTCGAAAAAATATTTAAAAAAATCAATATTTCGAAAATGGTGAGACTTTTAGTAAAATGAAATCTTGTAATATAGTAGGACATGATGTGCGGTTTCAGGATTATCCTTTCATTCCTGGACACTCTGTGTGTTAGTGATGTATTTAGGATTTTAGTCACGTGATCAACTGTAATGCCGATAGGAAAAGTAAATTGCAAAGTAATCCAATATGGAATTGGTTTTTACGGGTCTGAACTTTGTCCTGGGCGAGGCGACACGGGAATACGCGATGGGAGGCCGTGTTGCCAACTGTTGCTAATGAAATCTCACCCGAGTATGCTAGCGTAGACTGCAATCTGCGCATATCGATGTAACCTATTCTCCAAAGTAGACAAACGGTTAAGCACGAGCCTCGCGGGATATCGTTACTTGAAAATGAAGCAGATTTTACAGCTCTATCATCCGTCTTAAACTCTTTTTTTTTTTAACTGCTTAACGTCTCTTAACAGCGAGGTCTTTAGAGACGGGAAAGGATGGGGGGCAAGGAATGGGAAGGAATTCTGCCATGGCCTTTTGAAGGAAGCATCCCGGCATTCACCTGGAGTGATTTGGGGAAACCATGGAAAACCTATATCTGGACTGCCCGGACGGGGATTCGAACCGCCGTCCTCCCGAATGCGAGGCCAGAACGCTAACCGTTACACCACCACGCTCGGTGTCTTAAACTCGAGAGGTGCATGGTGGGTGTTGTGTGGTTTGGCGCCATTTTGTGTGGTAGATGCGAAGCGTTAAGGCCAAGTGAACCGGATGCTCTTTTTATAAAATGGACAGTGAGTTATACTTCAAAGAAAATGCATGTCTCGCGAGATGAAGAATGTAGCGAAAGCGATGTCAATATTGGGCCTGTCCCATACTAAAGAAGGCTTACAAGAATGTTAATAACGACAATAAATAATGTGTTCTATCCATGATAGTGCCTAGAAACATAATCAACATACAGTAAAAGATAAAAGACTGAATATTTGTTTATTAGGAGAGCAACTGGTGGTCAGCATTCGCGACAAACAGCTGAGCTCACCAATACAAACACAACAGGGATATTGTGTCTGTGTTAGCAGCTGCGGTTTGCGTCTAAGTTTCGTTTGGAGCATCGTTATTACTCAGTAATGAAGCGAAACTTTATTTCTAACCTCGAGACACTTCCAGTTAGAATATGGGTTTCGAACTAACTGGATGCATATTATAGTAACGCGTCATCATAATGCCGTTCATTTTATACCGTAGATGGTAATACTCCTGATGCAGAGTATACAGCAGCAGGGGCCAACAGGTCAGGGGTTCGATACCCACCAACACATTTTCTTTCCTACATCTATTTCTCTTCATTACTGTGTGGTATTTGTTGAATTGAATAATTATTTATACACAAAGTTTCGTAATGCGAATTAATTTTTCTGCAGAACTTTCACTTATTTTTCGGTGACAAGCACTCTAGTCCGATCCACGTAGTCTATGGGCGCACCCCAAACAACGCGAGACGATGAGGTTTTATCCAGAAATATTACCGCCACATCACTACAACCTAATCCAGCTTATTTCTACCTTTCTTGGCCGATGTATCATCCCTGATTATTTTTCTGGATGGATCATGAATTGTTACAAAATTATAAGCACCGAGCGTGGTGGTAAGCGGTTAGCGCTCTGGCCTCGCATTCGGGAGGACCCAGATTCGAGTCCCCGTCCGGGCATCCAGATTTGGGTTTTCCAAGTTTTCCCCAAATCACTCCACGCGAATGCAAGTATGGTTGCTTCAAAAGGCCATGGCCGAATTCCTTCCCGTTCCTTGCCCTCAGTCCTTTCTGGCCTCTAAGGGAGCGTGCACAAACCACGTAGCTCCATTTTGGCCTACTGTGAACCCCCCTCCCCCCACGTAGCCTTACGTGGCTTTTGCCTCTCCCCCCCCGCGTAGCACGTAGCTTTTTTCCGTTTTGATTCCAGAAGACATTTTATACTGTTTTCTCTAGTCAGACGATTGTAAATTATATAAAAAGATAATTAACTGAGGGAAATAAATATTCACATGCTGTTGTGTGTTCTATTCCTCATTTTAACTGTGAAAAATGTTATGAAAGGAAAGCTACGTGGCCAGGCTCGGACCCCCCCCCCCTCCCCCCTGTAAGGTGACAAAGTCCCTTACACTTTAAATTTTGTGAATCAATTTTGTTAAAAGTTAATTAAATATTAGTTGTGTTGTGTTGTGAATACAAATGTGTTAATTTGTTATGAAAAAATGATAAAGATAAACGTATATTTAAGTACCAGAATATCTATGGACAATGATTATCTATGATAATGTATATCTTTGGAGGAGAAGACAAAGAAAATATGGCAAGGGTCTGGATGAGAATAAAATATATCTGGTAAGTCGTTGAGTAAAAGGAATGTAAGAAGTGTGTTTTGACCCTTGTGAATATAAATAAAAGTGTGTTTCGAGTGTTACTTCAAAGAATTCGTTGTCTAGATATTTATTATTTGTTTGTTTCTGAACTGTGAATGGAAATAATCTGCCGGTTTCAGCAGCTTAGATTACAGCTTGAAGACGGGCAGATTACATTTACCTAAACCTAAATACATTCAGAGGGAATCTTACAAGTGGCTGACCGTAAAAGGACACAGAACTAAAAAACTTTAGTTCGGTAAGGAAAGAGCCTGGCAAATCTTCGGAGAAGAGAAAGAAGAAAAGACAGAAAATACATTTTAATAACGTGAAGTGGACGATAAATAAATGCAGATGTAAATCTGAGAAGCTATTTGAAGAGATATGGTAATTGTTTAAAAATTTGAAGATAGCCGCGTAAATTACTGAAAATAGTAAGAGTAAACTTCAAGATATGGTAATGAACGTTTTGGTTAAGTGTTAACGAACTAGATATTATCTGTGACTGTTTGCCGAAAGGAACTTGCTTTAAATAAAATAATAGTAAAAGTAAATTGCAGTAGAGGGAATAATACTGTATAGTAGTAAAATAACAAGCAGGAATATAGCAGTTAAAATGCTGGGAAAGAATTTCATCTCAATGTATAATGCATGCACGAGAAGTTAACGAGCAAGAATAGTATCTTTGACAAATTGTGGAAGTAAATTTGCTGTAGTTAAAAACTGATATTTTGAATGTGTTTTGTGAAAATAATTTTTGTAAAGATAATATGTATGTTGATGAAAGTTTTTTGTGTCTCTAATTCTGAGTCAAACTACTGCGTTGTAAAATTCATTGTCACCTCGTTGAAGACTTTCTTTTCTCCAGTCTGTATTTACTCTCGTAAATTTTTTATGGGGTTGAAATTATTGGTGTGAGGATTTATCCTTGTGTGAAATTTTGTGTGTAAAATGGAAAACAAAAATTTAGTGGTAGATTCCGAGAGTTCATTTAATGGGACGGGAGGCTAAAATAGTGAGCAGGTTAAGGTTTCTGGAAATTTAAATAACAATTTGGATTCGGGTTGCGCGTATTCAGATCAGTCAGTGTGTGATGTTAGTATTCAAAAAGTTCATGAGTTATCTCCAGCTAGCGTAACTCAAAAGAAATTTGACCGAGAAGAAGATTATTCTTTGGAAATGATACTAGCAAAAATATTACAGAGCCAACAGGAATTAAAGCAGAGTCACCAGAGATCTGAAGAAACAAATCAACAGCAGATAATGAATATGCAAGAATTAAAACAAACCCTGCTACAGAATCAACAAGATTTAAGACGAGAATTACAACAAAATCAACAGAAGTTTGAAAAGTTAACACTACGACAGATGGAGAAAATGCAAGAATTAATTACGCAAAACCGACAAAGAATGGCACAAGAATTTAATCAATGGAAAAATGAAAAGGAAAATATCTATATTAAGCTAGACAATGTGGAGGAGCGCATTGTTAAGGAAGAAGAGAATCGTGAAGAGGCAATGAGGCTGGTATGTGATGAGCAAAATAAGTTGAAGAATGAATTTTCAGGGATTAAACAGGAATTTTGGCAAGTTCAAGGTGAGGTCATGTGTTGCAAAAAGACAGTTGAACAACAATGGATAGAGGTCAATCAGCGAGTTGACGTGGTACAAAACAAAATCGAATGCTGTGCTGGCAACAATTTAGTACCGTCCGGTCAAATAAAACTACCGGAAGTAAGTTTTGTTCCAGGGGGCGAGATTCATTCGCACATATTTGTAGAGATGTACAGAAACGCACTACCAAAACACTGGAGTGATGAGGAAAAAATTAGATATGTAAAGATGATGATGAAAGACGGAGCATTGGAATGGTCATGTGGAGTAGCGGAGAGCAGTATTAGCTACGAAGAATTTCTGCGAAGTTTTTTGAAGAGGTACTGGTCGGAGGAAAGGCAGAGACGTGTGAAACAAGAATTTAGGAACAGCTGTCCATACAAAAGGCAATTTGGTAGCCTTCGCGAATATTGCGAAAAATTGATGAAAGGACTGAAATACTTGTCAAACCCAATAGAAGAAGACGAGAAAATAGAAATTTTGGATAGAAAAATGCCACGTTGGGTGCAGGAAAGGATGTTGCTTGCGCGATGGAATAATCTCCAAGAATTTTTAGAAGGAGTGGACAAGATAGACAAATGGGACGATAGGAGTGTAAGAGATCAAAATTTTACCGGAAGTTCGTATGGTGGAAAAGAGCAATCGGGACAAGTATATCGGGAAAAGGATGGAAAGAGAGATGATAGAGAAGCGAGACCGGCACAAGAATGGAAAGGAAAGCCTACACAATATAAACAATGGAGCGATCGAAACGCTAGAGAATCGAAAGCTTTCAACAATGGAAGTAGAGGGATGGAGCGAGTAGAAAGCGGAAAGCAGAGTGACGAAAAATGCAACCAGGGAAATTAGGAAGGGCTTGTGAAGAGGTCCGTTCCCAGGCCGATGAAAGAAGAGGACCAAGAAATTTTAAAGAATATAGATGTACGTTCATGAGAGTAAACAAAGAAGAAGCAGTAAAACATAGGAAGACCGTTCTAGAAGATGTTGCAAAACATTTCCAAAGAATAGAGAGAGAGGAGAGCAATCAGAAAACGTCAGTAGAGAGTGACAATCAAATCAGAATTAATGAAGAAAGGAAGCCATTAATGGATAAAACACTGATGATTGATGAAGTAGATGAATGGGTAAACCAAGCAAGAAGAGCTTGTAAGGAAAAATTAGGAGTGGAAACGGTAGAAGAAGAAGATGAGGAAGACCTCAAAAAACGATTAGAAGTGGGAAAAGAGCAAGAAGTAACGGTGGAAGACAAAGGTCCGTTAAAATGGTGGAGGTGTTTAGAACAAATTGTGGAAAGTGAACGATTCGACAAGGTTGAAAATGAGGCAATGGAAGGAAGTGAGGTGATTGGTTTAGCAGAAATGGATTATTGGACGACCAGAAGAGTATTGACGAGTTGATAGGGGATGAAGGATATGGAATCAATATCTTGCGAAATGAGGATGAAAATTACGAAGAACGAAGAGAAGAGGAAGATGAGGAAACAGACGATACGATAGACGATGAAGAGTATGGAGACGAAGAAGAATTCGATGAAGATTATAGTATGGAAGAGGGAGAAAACTTTAACGAAGATTTAAAAAAGAGTTCTGTATTTGATAGTGACAAGGATGAAGAAAGAGGAACTGAAATGCTTTCTAATAAGGAAGGAAGGACCAGGAAGAGGCAAGGAAAGTGAAGCAATCAAATTGATGAGGAAGAACAAAGAGCTAAGTTACCGAAAGGTGGAAGAAGAGGAAGCAACAAGAGGAAAAGTAAAGATGAAGGACAAAGGATCGACATACAGAGAAGACGAGGAAGCAACAAGAGGAAAAGTGAAGATGAAGGACAAAGGATCGACATACAGAGAAGAAGAGGACGCAACAAGAGGAAAAGTGAAGATGAAGGACCGACGTTCTAGGAAGATTGAGTTCGAAGTAGGGGAGCTAGTATTGGTGAGGACTCATGAGCAATCTAGTAGTATAAATGCGGAAATTAAGAAATTTTTTGATGTATATGAAGGACCGTATAAAATTGTGGGGAGACCTCATCAACATGCATACTATCTCCAGTACCCTAAATCTGGAAAAATGTTAGGTTTAAGGAACCTGAAAGATTTGAAACTGTACATCGAGTGAATGAGAGGATGAAAGTTGCAGAGAGTGAATGTAAATATTGTGAACTAAGAGAAAGAGATCAACAAAATTTGTGGGGAAAATTTTGATGACAAGTAGCGGGGGGGATATGTAAGGTGACAAAGTCCCTTACACTTTAAATTTTGTGAATAAATTTTGTTAAAAGTCAATTAAATATTAGTTGTGTTGTGTTGTGAATACAAATGTGTTAATTTGTTATGAAAAAATGATAAAGATAAACGTATATTTAAGTACCAGAATATCTATGGACAATGATTATCTATGATAATGTATATCTTTGGAGGAGAAGACAAAGAAAATATGGCAAGGGTCTGGATGAGAATAAAATATATCTGGTAAGTCGTTGAGTAAAAGGAATGTAAGAAGTGTGTTTTGACCCTTGTGAATATAAATAAAAGTGTGTTTCGAGTGTTACTTCAAAGAATTCGTTGTCTAGATATTTATTATTTGTTTGTTTCTGAACTGTGAATGGAAATAATCTGCCGGTTTCAGCAGCTTAGATTACAGCTTGAAGACGGGCAGATTACATTTACCTAAACCTAAATACATTCAGAGGGAATCTTACAAGTGGCTGACCGTAAAAGGACACAGAACTAAAAACTTTAGTTCGGTAAGGAAAGAGCCTGGCAAATCTTCGGAGAAGAGAAAGAAGAAAGGTAAGACAGAAAATACATTTTAATAACGTGAAGTGGACGATAAATAAATGCAGATGTAAATCTGAGAAGCTATTTGAAGAGATATGGTAATTGTTTAAAAATTTGAAGATAGCCGCGTAAATTACTGAAAATAGTAAGAGTAAACTTCAAGATATGGTAATGAACGTTTTGGTTAAGTGTTAACGAACTAGATATTATCTGTGACTGTTTGCCGAAAGGAACTTGCTTTAAATAAAATAATAGTAAAAGTAAATTGCAGTAGAGGGAATAATACTGTATAGTAGTAAAATAACAAGCAGGAATATAACAGTTAAAATGCTGGGAAAGAAATTCATCTCAATGTATAATGCATGCACGAGAAGTTAACGAGCAAGAATAGTATCTTTGACAAATTGTGGAAGTAAATTTGCTGTAGTTAAAAACTGATATTTTGAATGTGTTTTGTGAAAATAATTTTTGTAAAGATAATATGTATGTTGATGAAAGTTTTTTGTGTCTCTAATTCTGAGTCAAACTACTGCGTTGTAAAATTCATTGTCACCTCGTTGAAGACTTTCTTTTCTCCAGTCTGTATTTACTCTCGTAAATTTTTTTATGGGGTTGAAATTATTGGTGTGAGGATTTATCCTTGTGTGAAATTTTGTGTGTAAAATGGAAAACAAAAATTTAGTGGTAGATTCCGAGAGTTCATTTAATGGGACGGGAGGCTAAAATAGTGAGCAGGTTAAGGTTTCTGGAAATTTAAATAACAATTTGGATTCGGGTTGCGCGTATTCAGATCAGTCAGTGTGTGATGTTAGTATTCAAAAAGTTCATGAGTTATCTCCAGCTAGCGTAACTCAAAAGAAATTTGACCGAGAAGAAGATTATTCTTTGGAAATGATACTAGCAAAAATATTACAGAGCCAACAGGAATTAAAGCAGAGTCACCAGAGATCTGAAGAAACAAATCAACAGCAGATAATGAATATGCAAGAATTAAAACAAACCCTGCTACAGAATCAACAAGATTTAAGACGAGAATTACAACAAAATCAACAGAAGTTTGAAAAGTTAACACTACGACAGATGGAGAAAATGCAAGAATTAATTACGCAAAACCGACAAAGAATGGCACAAGAATTTAATCAATGGAAAAATGAAAAGGAAAATATCTATATTAAGCTAGACAATGTGGAGGAGCGCATTGTTAAGGAAGAAGAGAATCGTGAAGAGGCAATGAGGCTGGTATGTGATGAGCAAAATAAGTTGAAGAATGAATTTTCAGGGATTAAACAGGAATTTTGGCAAGTTCAAGGTGAGGTCATGTGTTGCAAAAAGACAGTTGAACAACAATGGATAGAGGTCAATCAGCGAGTTGACGTGGTACAAAACAAAATCGAATGCTGTGCTGGCAACAATTTAGTACCGTCCGGTCAAATAAAACTACCGGAAGTAAGTTTTGTTCCAGGGGGCGAGATTCATTCGCACATATTTGTAGAGATGTACAGAAACGCACTACCAAAACACTGGAGTGATGAGGAAAAAATTAGATATGTAAAGATGATGATGAAAGACGGAGCATTGGAATGGTCGTGTGGAGTAGCGGAGAGCAGTATTAGCTACGAAGAATTTCTGCGAAGTTTTTTGAAGAGGTACTGGTCGGAGGAAAGGCAGAGACGTGTGAAACAAGAATTTAGGAACAGCTGTCCATACAAAAGGCAATTTGGTAGCCTTCGCGAATATTGCGAAAAATTGATGAAAGGACTGAAATACTTGTCAAACCCAATAGAAGAAGACGAGAAAATAGAAATTTTGGATAGAAAAATGCCACGTTGGGTGCAGGAAAGGATGTTGCTTGCGCGATGGAATAATCTCCAAGAATTTTTAGAAGGAGTGGACAAGATAGACAAATGGGACGATAGGAGTGTAAGAGATCAAAATTTTACCGGAAGTTCGTATGGTGGAAAAGAGCAATCGGGACAAGTATATCGGGAAAAGGATGGAAAGAGAGATGATAGAGAAGCGAGACCGGCACAAGAATGGAAAGGAAAGCCTACACAATATAAACAATGGAGCGATCGAAACGCTAGAGAATCGAAAGCTTTCAACAATGGAAGTAGAGGGATGGAGCGAGTAGAAAGCGGAAAGCAGAGTGACGAAAAATGCAACCAGGGAAATTAGGAAGGGCTTGTGAAGAGGTCCGTTCCCAGGCCGATGAAAGAAGAGGACCAAGAAATTTTAAAGAATATAGATGTACGTTCATGAGAGTAAACAAAGAAGAAGCAGTAAAACATAGGAAGACCGTTCTAGAAGATGTTGCAAAACATTTCCAAAGAATAGAGAGAGAGGAGAGCAATCAGAAAACGTCAGTAGAGAGTGACAATCAAATCAGAATTAATGAAGAAAGGAAGCCATTAATGGATAAAACACTGATGATTGATGAAGTAGATGAATGGGTAAACCAAGCAAGAAGAGCTTGTAAGGAAAAATTAGGAGTGGAAACGGTAGAAGAAGAAGATGAGGAAGACCTCAAAAAACGATTAGAAGTGGGAAAAGAGCAAGAAGTAACGGTGGAAGACAAAGGTCCGTTAAAATGGTGGAGGTGTTTAGAACAAATTGTGGAAAGTGAACGATTCGACAAGGTTGAAAATGAGGCAATGGAAGGAAGTGAGGTGATTGGTTTAGCAGAAATGGATTATTGGACGAACAAGGACCAGAAGAGTATTGACGAGTTGATAGGGGATGAAGGATATGGAATCAATATCTTGCGAAATGAGGATGAAAATTACGAAGAACGAAGAGAAGAGGAAGATGAGGAAACAGACGATACGATAGACGATGAAGAGTATGGAGACGAAGAAGAATTCGATGAAGATTATAGTATGGAAGAGGGAGAAAACTTTAACGAAGATTTAAAAAAGAGTTCTGTATTTGATAGTGACAAGGATGAAGAAAGAGAACTGAAATGCTTTCTAATAAGGAAGGAAGGACCAGGAAGAGGCAAGGAAAGTGAAGCAATCAAATTGATGAGGAAGAACAAAGAGCTAAGTTACCGAAAGGTGGAAGAAGAGGAAGCAACAAGAGGAAAAGTAAAGATGAAGGACAAAGGATCGACATACAGAGAAGACGAGGAAGCAACAAGAGGAAAAGTGAAGATGAAGGACAAAGGATCGACATACAGAGAAGAAGAGGACGCAACAAGAGGAAAAGTGAAGATGAAGGACCGACGTTCTAGGAAGATTGAGTTCGAAGTAGGGGAGCTAGTATTGGTGAGGACTCATGAGCAATCTAGTAGTATAAATGCGGAAATTAAGAAATTTTTTGATGTATATGAAGGACCGTATAAAATTGTGGGGAGACCTCATCAACATGCATACTATCTCCAGTACCCTAAATCTGGAAAAATGTTAGGTTTAAGGAACCTGAAAGATTTGAAACTGTACATCGAGTGAATGAGAGGATGAAAGTTGCAGAGAGTGAATGTAAATATTGTGAACTAAGAGAAAGAGATCAACAAAATTTGTGGGGAAAATTTTGATGACAAGTAGCGGGGGGGATATGTAAGGTGACAAAGTCCCTTACACTTTAAATTTTGTGAATAAATTTTGTTAAAAGTCAATTAAATATTAGTTGTGTTGTGTTGTGAATACAAATGTGTTAATTTGTTATGAAAAAATGATAAAGATAAACGTATATTTAAGTACCAGAATATCTATGGACAATGATTATCTATGATAATGTATATCTTTGGAGGAGAAGACAAAGAAAATATGGCAAGGGTCTGGATGAGAATAAAATATATCTGGTAAGTCGTTGAGTAAAAGGAATGTAAGAAGTGTGTTTTGACCCTTGTGAATATAAATAAAAGTGTGTTTCGAGTGTTACTTCAAAGAATTCGTTGTCTAGATATTTATTATTTGTTTGTTTCTGAACTGTGAATGGAAATAATCTGCCGGTTTCAGCAGCTTAGATTTACCTAAACCTAAATACATTCAGAGGGAATCTTACAAGTGGCTGACCGTAAAAGGACACAGAACTAAAAAACTTTAGTTCGGTAAGGAAAGAGCCTGGCAAATCTTCGGAGAAGAGAAAGAAGAAAAGACAGAAAATACATTTTAATAACGTGAAGTGGACGATAAATAAATGCAGATGTAAATCTGAGAAGCTATTTGAAGAGATATGGTAATTGTTTAAAAATTTGAAGATAGCCGCGTAAATTACTGAAAATAGTAAGAGTAAACTTCAAGATATGGTAATGAACGTTTTGGTTAAGTGTTAACGAACTAGATATTATCTGTGACTGTTTGCCGAAAGGAACTTGCTTTAAATAAAAAATAGTAAAAGTAAATTGCAGTAGAGGGAATAATACTGTATAGTAGTAAAATAACAAGCAGGAATATAACAGTTAAAATGCTGGGAAAGAAATTCATCTCAATGTATAATGCATGCACGAGAAGTTAACGAGCAAGAATAGTATCTTTGACAAATTGTGGAAGTAAATTTGCTGTAGTTAAAAACTGATATTTTGAATGTGTTTTGTGAAAATAATTTTTGTAAAGATAATATGTATGTTGATGAAAGTTTTTTGTGTCTCTAATTCTGAGTCAAACTACTGCGTTGTAAAATTCATTGTCACCTCGTTGAAGACTTTCTTTTCTCCAGTCTGTATTTACTCTCGTAAATTTTTTATGGGGTTGAAATTATTGGTGTGAGGATTTATCCTTGTGTGAAATTTTGTGTGTAAAATGGAAAACAAAAATTTAGTGGTAGATTCCGAGAGTTCATTTAATGGGACGGGAGGCTAAAATAGTGAGCAGGTTAAGGTTTCTGGAAATTTAAATAACAATTTGGATTCGGGTTGCGCGTATTCAGATCAGTCAGTGTGTGATGTTAGTATTCAAAAAGTTCATGAGTTATCTCCAGCTAGCGTAACTCAAAAGAAATTTGACCGAGAAGAAGATTATTCTTTGGAAATGATACTAGCAAAAATATTACAGAGCCAACAGGAATTAAAGCAGAGTCACCAGAGATCTGAAGAAACAAATCAACAGCAGATAATGAATATGCAAGAATTAAAACAAACCCTGCTACAGAATCAACAAGATTTAAGACGAGAATTACAACAAAATCAACAGAAGTTTGAAAAGTTAACACTACGACAGATGGAGAAAATGCAAGAATTAATTACGCAAAACCGACAAAGAATGGCACAAGAATTTAATCAATGGAAAAATGAAAAGGAAAATATCTATATTAAGCTAGACAATGTGGAGGAGCGCATTGTTAAGGAAGAAGAGAATCGTGAAGAGGCAATGAGGCTGGTATGTGATGAGCAAAATAAGTTGAAGAATGAATTTTCAGGGATTAAACAGGAATTTTGGCAAGTTCAAGGTGAGGTCATGTGTTGCAAAAAGACAGTTGAACAACAATGGATAGAGGTCAATCAGCGAGTTGACGTGGTACAAAACAAAATCGAATGCTGTGCTGGCAACAATTTAGTACCGTCCGGTCAAATAAAACTACCGGAAGTAAGTTTTGTTCCAGGGGGCGAGATTCATTCGCACATATTTGTAGAGATGTACAGAAACGCACTACCAAAACACTGGAGTGATGAGGAAAAAATTAGATATGTAAAGATGATGATGAAAGACGGAGCATTGGAATGGTCGTGTGGAGTAGCGGAGAGCAGTATTAGCTACGAAGAATTTCTGCGAAGTTTTTTGAAGAGGTACTGGTCGGAGGAAAGGCAGAGACGTGTGAAACAAGAATTTAGGAACAGCTGTCCATACAAAAGGCAATTTGGTAGCCTTCGCGAATATTGCGAAAAATTGATGAAAGGACTGAAATACTTGTCAAACTCAATAGAAGAAGACGAGAAAATAGAAATTTTGGATAGAAAAATGCCACGTTGGGTGCAGGAAAGGATGTTGCTTGCGCGATGGAATAATCTCCAAGAATTTTTAGAAGGAGTGGACAAGATAGACAAATGGGACGATAGGAGTGTAAGAGATCAAAATTTTACCGGAAGTTCGTATGGTGGAAAAGAGCAATCGGGACAAGTATATCGGGAAAAGGATGGAAAGAGAGATGATAGAGAAGCGAGACCGGCACAAGAATGGAAAGGAAAGCCTACACAATATAAACAATGGAGCGATCGAAACGCTAGAGAATCGAAAGCTTTCAACAATGGAAGTAGAGGGATGGAGCGAGTAGAAAGCGGAAAGCAGAGTGACGAAAAATGCAACCAGGGAAATTAGGAAGGGCTTGTGAAGAGGTCCGTTCCCAGGCCGATGAAAGAAGAGGACCAAGAAATTTTAAAGAATATAGATGTACGTTCATGAGAGTAAACAAAGAAGAAGCAGTAAAACATAGGAAGACCGTTCTAGAAGATGTTGCAAAACATTTCCAAAGAATAGAGAGAGAGGAGAGCAATCAGAAAACGTCAGTAGAGAGTGACAATCAAATCAGAATTAATGAAGAAAGGAAGCCATTAATGGATAAAACACTGATGATTGATGAAGTAGATGAATGGGTAAACCAAGCAAGAAGAGCTTGTAAGGAAAAATTAGGAGTGGAAACGGTAGAAGAAGAAGATGAGGAAGACCTCAAAAAACGATTAGAAGTGGGAAAAGAGCAAGAAGTAACGGTGGAAGACAAAGGTCCGTTAAAATGGTGGAGGTGTTTAGAACAAATTGTGGAAAGTGAACGATTCGACAAGGTTGAAAATGAGGCAATGGAAGGAAGTGAGGTGATTGGTTTAGCAGAAATGGATTATTGGACGACCAGAAGAGTATTGACGAGTTGATAGGGGATGAAGGATATGGAATCAATATCTTGCGAAATGAGGATGAAAATTACGAAGAACGAAGAGAAGAGGAAGATGAGGAAACAGACGATACGATAGACGATGAAGAGTATGGAGACGAAGAAGAATTCGATGAAGATTATAGTATGGAAGAGGGAGAAAACTTTAACGAAGATTTAAAAAAGAGTTCTGTATTTGATAGTGACAAGGATGAAGAAAGAGAACTGAAATGCTTTCTAATAAGGAAGGAAGGACCAGGAAGAGGCAAGGAAAGTGAAGCAATCAAATTGATGAGGAAGAACAAAGAGCTAAGTTACCGAAAGGTGGAAGAAGAGGAAGCAACAAGAGGAAAAGTAAAGATGAAGGACAAAGGATCGACATACAGAGAAGACGAGGAAGCAACAAGAGGAAAAGTGAAGATGAAGGACAAAGGATCGACATACAGAGAAGAAGAGGACGCAACAAGAGGAAAAGTGAAGATGAAGGACCGACGTTCTAGGAAGATTGAGTTCGAAGTAGGGGAGCTAGTATTGGTGAGGACTCATGAGCAATCTAGTAGTATAAATGCGGAAATTAAGAAATTTTTTGATGTATATGAAGGACCGTATAAAATTGTGGGGAGACCTCATCAACATGCATACTATCTCCAGTACCCTAAATCTGGAAAAATGTTAGGTTTAAGGAACCTGAAAGATTTGAAACTGTACATCGAGTGAATGAGAGGATGAAAGTTGCAGAGAGTGAATGTAAATATTGTGAACTAAGAGAAAGAGATCAACAAAATTTGTGGGGAAAATTTTGATGACAAGTAGCGGGGGGGATATGTAAGGTGACAAAGTCCCTTACACTTTAAATTTTGTGAATAAATTTTGTTAAAAGTCAATTAAATATTAGTTGTGTTGTGTTGTGAATACAAATGTGTTAATTTGTTATGAAAAAATGATAAAGATAAACGTATATTTAAGTACCAGAATATCTATGGACAATGATTATCTATGATAATGTATATCTTTGGAGGAGAAGACAAAGAAAATATGGCAAGGGTCTGGATGAGAATAAAATATATCTGGTAAGTCGTTGAGTAAAAGGAATGTAAGAAGTGTGTTTTGACCCTTGTGAATATAAATAAAAGTGTGTTTCGAGTGTTACTTCAAAGAATTCGTTGTCTAGATATTTATTATTTGTTTGTTTCTGAACTGTGAATGGAAATAATCTGCCGGTTTCAGCAGCTTAGATTACAGCTTGAAGACGGGCAGATTACATTTACCTAAACCTAAATACATTCAGAGGGGATCTTACACCCCACGTAGCCCACCGCAGCCTTCCAGCCAACCCCTTCCCCCGCTCGACCGAGCCACGTGGTTTGTGCACGCTCCCTAATGACCTCGACGTAAAAGCCATCGAAAAATTGTTAATTTTATCCTTTCTTCCCTAGCGTTGGAATACATTACAGGGTGATTGGGAATGACGTTCGTCTCATATGGTAACTTTTAGAGGTACAGGTTACCGATAAATGTATTTCGGGTTTGCGGCTTGTATTATAAAAATGGCAGTACAGACGCTGTTGGAGGATCTTTTTAACTAAAATTGCGCCGTAAAAAAACGACTACATGGCTGTCAGCAAGCGAGGACATAGATGTAGGGCAACGACATTTATTTAATTTTCTTTCAAGAAAATTGAAGTGGGTTTCGGTTATCACACAGTGAGTAATTCTTCTGAACTGAGCACAAAACAGGGAGCGTCCATAAACTACGATGCTCGGTCAAAGGGGTGGGGGGTGGGGGGGGTGACTGAGAAAGTACGTTTGGTTACGTGAGGGGTAGGGGGGGGGGTTCCGAGCCAGGCCACGTAGCTTTCCATTCATATCATTTGTCACAGTTAAAATGAGGTACAGAACACACAACAGCATGTGGATATTTATTTCCGTCATTTAATTATCTGTGTATGTAATTTACGATAGTCTGACTAGAGAAAATAGTATTAAAATGTCTTCTGGAATCAATATGGGAGAAAGCTACGTGCTACGTGGGGGGTGGGGGAGGGGGATGAAAAAGCCACGTCAGGATACGTGTGGAGGAGGGGGTTCACATGAGTCCAAAATAGAGCTACGTGATTTATGGACGCTCCCTTAGAGGCGGGAAAGGAACGTGAGGGCCTTTTGAAGGAAGCATCCTGACATTCGCCTGGAGTGATTTGGGGAAACAATGGAAAAAACCCAAATCTGGATGCCATCAGATGAATGAACTCATTTTGAACACGAGGTGAAAGTAAGATATGGTTCCAGGACGATTTTTAACTTGGGCAAGATGGTTATTCATGAACGAGTCTAATATGACCAGGAGCGTTTTATCGGATTCTGATCCATCTCTTGTACTAAGTGATTCTCTGTGACCTCATAACGCAAGATTTTGAGTGGCTAGAAATTTGGCGCATTATGCCACTTTTGTGATATCTTGATCTGGGTTTGAAGATCAGCGTCAATAATCCCTTTATTTCCTGCAACATTTCTTTCTATTTCTTTCCACTAGGCGAAGTACTCACCATTATTCTTCGCATTTTCATGGGAAGTGAGCCTTTCATGTGCTTTCTAAATCCATCTGTGTGCTCTAGTTAAGATAAATTATCAAACTGTGGAATGACAACAGATGTAAAAAACAGATTACTCTTGCGACATGCTAGTCACTTCTCCACCGCTAGTTCCTAGATTCTTTTCAAACCAACTTTTGTTCATATGGCGGTTATTTGTACGTAGAAAATATTGAAAATATTTTGAGCCCATTTTAATTATTTCTGTCTACAAACCATCTGGTAGAACTGATTTCCTAGTTATCTTATAAATGTGTAGAAGCCGAATATCTTGCTGTTTAATTACTTCTGGTATGACAGTAATGGGGATTTCTACTCATCCACCAAGTGACCCTCATCAACATTTTATCCTACTAAAATACTAATGTTTTCTTCAAATTCTTCAGCAGCCTTAGAACTCACAGCCTCACTTCTGAGCACCTAACGTATTGTAACCCTGTTATTGGGCCTATGTGCGGCCACTAGTTCGAAACTTGATATTGTTAAAAGACGGTGTCAGAATAATATCAAATTAAAAAAAAGGAAATTTAACATTTTCGCGCTTACAGAATCAAAAAAAAAAAATATATTCAAAGAGTTGATTTTAAATATATAGGGGGAAAGGTCCAAAAAGAGCTACCATTTTCATTTTGGTATCTACTGATTTACCTGTTCACTTAAAATGGATAATTTTGGTGTCTCTTACTTCTAAAAACAATCCTGATGATGATTATAAGGGTTTAAAATGTCAATAACCAGTTTTAGTTTTCCAAAATCATAAGGTCAAAAAATATGGTAAAATGACTGATAGTCCAAATACGGGATAATTGTATAAAAATGGAAACAACTCACGTGTGTTAAGTGCCAAGTTCATTTGCTCATTGCTCTTCATCCACTACGTGATGTTCCTTTTGGTGCGATACTCGCTGCTGAGCACAACCTCCTTCTCCCACTTTCAAGTAGCTTGTATTTAGACCATAGCCTATTTTTGGACCAATTCCTCTACGTGAGGCGGTTTGGTTGTTTAAAATAAATGCCGGATAGTCTTTGCTCAATGATTGGTGCCACCAAAACCCTGAAAATAAGTTGTCTCTTTCTCAGTGTAACCTGTCTTGCTATGCTATGAACCATTTGCCATCTTGAATTTCTTAGAATAAATAAGCCTGTTTCCACTGTTAAGAAATACATCGGGAACATAAATATTTCTTCAGCTTATTGCAAATGATGCTTTGAAAGGAGGAAAAAAAATATATTCTTACTATCACTTAAGTATTTTTAAAAATACTACTTGTTTCTGCTAAAATACGATACTCGATGTTACATTCTAAATTAATGAATTTTTATTGGTATAATATTTTCTGAACATGACAACAATGTTGATAGCCTATTTTGATATGTTATTAATTATTATTCAAGTGAATTTCGCTGTTAATTAACTCAGCTCGATTCGAAATCATGTCACTTACCAGTGTTTATGTCATGCATGTTACCTACTATAGAAAACAGAATTTCAATAAATTAATGTATGTTGGTACCCACAGTAAAAATGCCCAATATTTATATTCGAATCACTGTCGTACTGTTGGTTTATTTTGATTTTCGAGTTTAATAATTTGCGAATTTTGCGCCCCTCTTTTCAGTGGAGCCCAGGGCACGTGCCCTACCTGCCCCACCCTAGGTACGCTACTGAAGAAGAGCCAGCTAATTAGGTACAGAGATAAAAAGCTAAAGGTTGATTATTATTATGAAGAGGGAAGAAATTGCATATTGAAGACTCAAAATGTAAATCCCGTGGCATAATAAGAATTTATTCATATCCAACGCCGAGAAAATCTCCAGCCTTACAATTTTCGACTATATTTCTCGCCCCTCCTTTAAGTACTGGCTACTACTATCGCACTTTTCCTGTCCCCTGGTAAGCAGCAAGTATCCAGACTAAATTTCAATAATATTTCAAGATATTGTACAGTGTCAGCTCCGGCTATGTTTAAGACGTCTGTAGTAATATCACCTGCACCAGAACCTTTATGTTTCTTCAGATTTATTACTTCTTTCATTATATCCTCAGGACTGAATTTCAATTTTTTTGGTCTGCTTATTTCTAATTGTGTTGTTTAGCTCGTTATCCGATCTAGACCCTCCCATTTCTGATTCATTGTGCCTAATGCTCACAGTAAACCAGTTACTTAAAATCTTTGCCTTTTTAAAATCCTCAGTAACTTCTTCTCAATCCTTACCTATAAGCGCCTTCCTTTTCCATTTGATTCGAAGCAACTTGCACATATCCCACCAACTGAGATTAGCATTAATATTACTGCCTATTGACATGTTGCCTACTTGAATAGAGCTTAAGCTGCACACAGTGGTTACATGCCAATATCTCCATTATTTTACTTGCAACTGACTGTTAAACTGATTGGCTTATAATTTTCGGCTCTATTTGTTACCCCTCCATTGTGGACCAGGTACTACCATTGCACTATTCCAGACAGTCACCTGGTAGGCAGCAAGGATTGGGACTCAATTTTAATTAACGTTTCAAGATAAGGTACAATGTCACATCCTACTATTTGCTACTATTAACACCGACGGCCTTGTGGGTTTTTAGGTTTTTTGTTTTCTTCATTAATCCCTTAGGATGAATTTCAATTTTTTTCTGATTACAGTTTTTTTAATGTAAGCATAGAAATTTCTGGATGCATCAGGCAGTGATACCCTGCTTCAGTAATATTTTGCATAAACCCGTCTTAGGCACCTTGTTTGCCGTTAATCATTCCCTATTTTGTTGGTAAGGGGTGTAAAGGGTGCACCAGAGAAACGAGGTAATTCGGTTACAAACCTTTGGTCTGACATTTGCTTGAATCTGGTGTTGTAGTTTGGGACTAACATTTTGAGGATCAAACACAGGTTTAGGAGCGCGTGCAAAGAAATCAGCTAGATTTGTGTATGGAAATTACCACAGGACCCAGTCAGTAACTGATACGATGAAAGAGCAGGATTGTGAGTCATTGGTAAACAAGAGGGTGATTAAGGTATTTCTTGGTGATGGGGATTGGATGGATAGGCTAGAATAATTATGAGTAGTGGATGCAAAGGAAAGAATAACCATAGGCACCCGACTTTCAACTGTCGCTGGGTGTCATGCATAAGGGATCTGAAACATTTTCCTTTGTAGGTACAGTGTCACGGATTGTAATACATTACCAAAGGAAGCGATGAATAATTTACTAAAAGGCCGAAAACGCTTAAATTCTTAATTGGCAAAAGAACATGAGTGGATGAAAAGAATATAAGGCAGTATTCATGAAAATAACAATATAATAAAGATAATAATATAATAAAAACAATTGGATGGTGTATTGTAATTACCACTGGAGCAAGCAGTCCCTCGCAAAATAAATTCATCTAAACTGAACTCAAACAGTAAAAAAAAAATGGAATGTATAAATTCAGGGAACATTAAATTGCGACTTGGAGTTTTGGTTCATCGCAATTAAAAGTAATGATTTGTAAACGTTTTTCTTATTAGTACGAGAAAGTGAAATATAAAGAAACATATTGAGATGAAACATGGATCTTGGATTTTCAGAAATCTAAAAAGGTACTGCCGTTTCCATTGCCATGGCTTACTTGAGAAATAAATTTTTGGCCTATCCATAAATTTTATATTTGTCAACGGAATTAGGGAAAGGCTGGTAAACGTTTAGATTTCAGACAGCAATGATCTTAGTTTATGAGCAGCAGAAATTGAGAGTCGAATTCTTACTCTGATGCATTAAGTATCTCTGTAGCTGAACCTATCAGCTGTTCAGGTGGAACGTTGTTATTTTTCTGTGTGGTTGTATTGCGTTTTGTTGTCTCAAAACAACAGAAGGAGGTGGTATGGAGCCTTTAAATGCTGTGTATATTCTGGAAGAGGTAGGTTTACAGCTTAAAGCTGCTTCAGCTTAACAGCAAGACACACCTTCACTCGCTTACTGTTCGGTTTGTAAATAGTTGCGAATTAGCACATTTTGCTCGTTAAACTGTATGAGCCGACCACATGATGTTCACGATACCTTTAAATAAGTTGTGTTTGATCGTCTGAAAAATACATGAGCAACTGCATTTATAGTAACTAAACGATGTTTGTTAGTGTTTAACTGTAATAAATCGGCGGACGAAACCGAAGCAGTTACTGCGCAATGCATTTTTATATGAAAATTATTACAGGCACGGGAATTTATAACTGAAATACCATTTACTATGTTTGTATTCTACAGTCACTGCTATCAGTGTTTTCATCTATGTTTATTGATTATCTGAATATGTTAGAAAGCCCTTGAGGAAAACCTATTTCTAGTTGTGTGAAAATTGGTTTCTTGAGTATCTTGCTTTCCATTTTCAGTTAAATATGAAGTCCTTAAAGTGTATTTTATATTTACTAGTTAAGGAATGTGATTGATTAATACATTTTTGTGTTTAACAGACAGAAAATTGGAAAAGATTCACTTTTCAGTCTAAGCTACACCTATAGATTTCACATTTGTTAGTATCCACATGCTGCTAACTGAATTTTCCTGCACAAGTCTACTGATAAATTATTCACATGTGTTGCATTAGGTAGGGGTGTGTTTTTCAGTGAAGTGTTGTGCATATGTTTCAAACCACATACTTATATTTTGCTTCAAATAATATAGTTGTGGTGGTCCTGTAAAATTCCTGCTCTTTAGTTACTTGCTAGTAGTAACTGAAGATGATAAGGTAAAAAATATTACTTAAATATTTCTGTTGAAATATATACAAGTATATAATATAGAAGTTCTTTTCTGTTGTGTGGGTGAATTGTAACAAGTAATGTGCTATTCCTTACTGCAATTGACACATAATCATAGACCAAGGTGTGAGATTTATTGATAGATTCCGTTTCATGATGAGAACAATTTGTTTCACCACTTGCAGCCTCAGTGGTGGTTTACATTAAGTTGTGTCTGCTCGCGTTACTGTCGCTGTTGGTGCTTGAGACATGAACTCGTATGTCTTGGTAATTTACAGCTGGTAGAAATAAACAGTTCTGAGGTCAAACTAACTATTCTTATCAGTCTCTGACTGGCTCATAGATAATAGTAACTTCAACTCTCTTCATTTTTTTTTGTTGCTATAAAAAATCACTTCTTTTTCTCCTTACAGTTCTGTGTACTGTTTTAACAGGACATAGTGTTTGTATATTATGAAAACACAGCGATTTTATGTCATGCCCTGTTGTCGAATCACTGAGTTTGCATTATAACATCTCACTACCAACTTGTGATGATTATATCAATTTGACCTGGTGAGGATATCACTATTTACACTAAAGATGGAATTTACTCTTGATAGGCCATTGACTGTTAAAGATAGAGCTCCATATTTACTTTCATGGAATTGGTACAAAAATGGAGTTAGCATCATGTATATGATTTTCTTGTTTACCCAAGTCTATTGGTGATCGTGATTCCATTACATCATCATTCACTAGTGACCACCACTACCACTTACTCCAATCCTACCACAGGTGAAACATTCCCCATCATTGGTCATGCTACTTGCATGACAATACACCTCATATATCAACTTACATGCCTCCATTGCTCCAGCTCATATATAGGCCTCACTACTAACCCACTTGCTATCAGAATGAATGGCCACAGGTAGACAGTGTATACTAACAATGAGGCCCATCCAGTTGCAAAACATGCCAGTTCCCACAAACTGAATAATTTCAACATCTGTTTCTCAGTAGAGCGATCCGAGTTTTCCGTGACAACACAACCTCCTCTGAACTGCGTAGATGGGAACTAGCCTATCAGAATATCCTGGACACCAGACATCCTCCAGGCATCAATCTCCTAATAAATACCTCCCCCCAGACCCAACACTTATTATTTCTACTATTCATATTTCTTATATCCTTTTATTTTATTTTTCTCTTATGGTTTTTCAAAATTTGATTTATATGTGTATCCTCACTTATTTATTATGTTGGTCTACCACTCTCAATAAGAACATACCATCAATAGTATCAATTATCGATCCAATACTTGAGCTTCCCCCTCCTCCTACACTACCACCTGTGCCGGCAATTCCATTCACCGGACAGCTGTCTCCGTGTACACATCTGACTCCGCCTGGTGTCGCACTTCTGCACGAATAAGGCTGTACGCCGAAATATTTCAGTTCTCTTGTATTTGTTTTTTTTTTTGTGTTTGTCGTTCCCAGCCGCCTTCATCTGCGGTAAGTGTTGGCTCATAATTCCCTATCCTTCCTTATTTTTGTAACTAATTTACTATTGTACTTTTGGAGTTGATGTTAGTTGCCTTTCTAAGGCGAGCAGTATTTCTTTTCAAATGATACATACATTTATTTTTAATAGCAGTTTGTAGTAGTTTCTGCCTTCTTTTGAAAGTTAATTATTACCATTCCTCCTGAATCACCCTGTATAATACAAAAAAGATCATTCTTAATATACATATGATAATTATGCATTGGCTTTTGTAAATAAAAAAGGCTACACAAGCTATCAGTAAGAGCTTTCTTGTAGCCCTTTATCAGATTATTTTTCTTGTTTGATTCCTGCTGTATACTGGATTTTTACAATCATCATAACTGACCTT
Organism: Vandiemenella viatica; assembly: GCA_031002005.1. NCBI lineage: Eukaryota > Metazoa > Arthropoda > Insecta > Orthoptera > Morabidae > Vandiemenella > Vandiemenella viatica. The sequence continues at coordinate 31,180 of JARYHS010004356.1, forward strand.
TGCCTCTGAAGCTTACTTTGCCTGTATGAAGGTTAATACTTGGTCCTGCCATTTGGTAGAATGTGTTTTTAATCCTGGTCTGATCTTGGCTATGCCATCCAGTTTTCTTTTTTACATGTTTTCTATAAATTATTTTTGGTGAATTTTGTGCTTGTTCCCTCAAAATTGAATGGCTGAGTTCCCATTCATTGTAACCAATCTTTTATTACCCCCAATAGTATCAACAATCCATAATGCTACAGACCAAAAAAAATAATAAAAAAATAAATGAATAAAAAATAAAATAAAATAAAATAGGAAAAACCCTCAATGGTTGTAATGTGCCTTTGTTTCCAATTATTCAGATCAGCTGTGATGTATTTGGTAGATACATACATATCCCAATTCTTTCATATATAAAGTATCAAATAATTTTATTGAAAGTACCCAAACTAGTAAATGAAAATTTCCAAACAGATTGAGTGAAGCTGGTGCGGAGCAGTAATGTCGTTCAGTGTGATGTTTCGTGAATTCTAGGCCCTAAGGTCCAGATTTTGGTTTTCCATGGTTCCCCAAAATCACTTCATAAATGCTATTACCATTTTCTTTATTGCTGGATGATAATTCTCTCATAGTTATAATAATCACACTGTGAGCAAGATATGAGACACTAACAAAGAATTAAGCTAAATGATCTAGGATGTTTGTTTATATACAGGGTGATTCAGGAAGAAAGATAAATATTGAAGGAGGTGGCAGTATGAACAATACTGAGTAAAAATATTCATATAAACATGTGTTCAATTTCCATTTGTTTTGGTGATACATGTACAGGAATATTATGCTTAAAATAAAACTTAGAAAATGATCAAGAGCACACAAATAACTTATTGAAGTATTTTAATCATTCAAAAACACACATAAAGTTTTAAATTAATGTTTGAACATCCCACCAACGACTTCATTACACTTTGCATCTCTTGCTACAGTACGTGTAGCTCTTCTGAGTACGTCTTGGTGTACTTTTATGGGGGTTGCAGTGTTTACAGTGCGAGCGAGTAATTCATCTCTTGTGATTACTTTTATTCCCAATATTCTAGCACTTGTTTCCCCAAAACTAATGGAAATTCGACACATGTATATACAAACTTTTTTTACTCGATTTTGTTCATTCTACCACCTCCTTCATTATTTTCCGTTCCTCCTAAATCACCCTATGTAATACTAATGAATTCATACTGAATATACATTTGATAACATTGCTGTGGATTTTATAAATAAAAACGGCTATACAGTCAAACATTGAGAGTTTTACTGTAGTCATTTATGGAATTATTTTTCTTTTATTATACCAGTATGTTTAGATAATAGTCTAAACTAAATAAACTTTCAGTTTACAAAGTGTTTGGGACTTGAGTATTTGATGTTGTTTGCTTGTATTTATGTTTGGTTTCATGTTACCAAACAATAAGGGTCCGTAAATTTTTAAAAAATAACTTTTCATATTTCTTTTGGTGTTATACTTCCTGCTTTAATGTTGTTGATTTCCCTTTTTTAAATTATATTCCTAGTTTACTGTATAGTATATTGTATTTATAATTATTTGCTTTGTTTTTTAGAATATGCTGGAAAATGCTGAACAAGATAATTTAAAAGTGGAACCTGTTCCTGATAGGTAAAGTATTTCCTTGTAATTAAACAGTAAGCTTCTGATGTAGAAATTTATGTTACCTTAAAATCTAACCAAGACTTACTTCAGTATTTTTATTACGATAAGTAGAAGGAGCATAAGTCAGAATTTCTTGCTATCAATTCCTTCAGTTTCTTTTTACCATAAATACATGTCTATCATTCAAACATAAGTTTTAATGGTACAAGTCAGTACTGGGCATTTTTTCCTAACAATTCAACATTGAACCTATTAGTATAAATCAATTCACATTTTATCCGGTCTGTAAAACGAGTACAAGTCATGTTGTACAATGATAACGATAAATTAAATTATACTCCTTGTACTTGTCATGCTAGATTTAATGTATATTATTCTGCCTAACATATGTCATTCATGGGCACTGGCAGGATTAGTATTAGGGAGGTGCATCTGTCTTTTTTATACATTATATATAACACTTATTTACTAAGGATACTGTATTTATTGACAAGGTGTTGAACAAATTTGGACAACAACCTATGTGCCTTAAGTTGTTATTATACCTGAATTTAATAATAAAATTTTTATTTCTTAATATTTTTCTGTGTATTTTATTTCATAGCGGGGGGGGGGGGGGGTTCAAGTTCACTGCCTTGCACCCCACTCCCGGCACCCATGATTTCATTTTTCTGTGGTGAATAATTTACCTGTTGCTGATAAAACTCAATATTAGCATAGTGAGTGTCTGATATTGAACATTAAAGTTTAATATTTTTCTGGGTGCAAATGAAGCTAAGTAATTCAATTTCATAGTATTATTAAAATATTTAACTCACTTAACAGCAAATACATTTGTTACAGATTAATTTACTTCTATTGTATATGCTTGTGGTTGTGGCCAAGAGGGAGAGAAAACATTTACTTTGTTAACTATGGCAGAATCACACCAAGTATGGTGGGTGAGTGGTAACCCCCTGGCCTCGCATGTGGGAGGACGCGGGCTCGAATCCCTGTGTGGACATTCAGATTTGGGTTTTCCATGGTTTCTCCAGATCAACTCAGATGAAGGCTGCATTGATTCTTTTAAATTGGCTATGGCCTAAATCTTCCCAGTCCTTTTCCACCGCTAATCACCTCAAGTTGTATGAGGCTTAAAGCTATAAGCAAAAAAAAAAGGAAGAATCCTTAAGTTTAATAGCTTTTGTCAATTATAAGATAAAATGATGGAAAATTTCATTGCATTTAGCGGAAACATATTGCTTGAAACATTACATACCTTGTACACTTTTTATGAATCTATATGCAATTATTTTTTTCTCCTTAAATTATTTTAACAGTCCCTCAAGCATTTGATGTTTTTATCCCTAATCATTTAGCCTTTTATTGCCTGGTGCATTATTGTTTTTCCCATCGGTCTTTCTTGATAGAAGTATCTGATTCCATGTTTTTCCTTGGTTTCTTGAATTTTCTCTTTTTTTTAAAAAAAAAAATAATCAGGGAAATTTGAAAACACTTTCCTGGATGACCATGGCTTTTTTCTCAGGGTCGTCCTGCGATGGAACTCTAGGCATGTGGTGCAGGGTTTGAGTCCCACAGATGACACTAGTGTTCCATTTTGGGTGGCCGAGTGGAGTTGATTGATTATCGGGCGTGCGATCACTAACCTGTCTGAAAATATCTTCTTCTTGAAGTTTCTTCTTGTCAGGGTGACAGTCTTCTGTATGTCACCAGGCAACTGTTGATGATGCAGTATTGGCAAACTACGAGGACAAATAGCTGCTGGAACAAGTTTTAAAGATGTTATATTTTTAATTGAAAGGCTGTGTAAGTTCTTTGGCTTGAGTGGTGGTAGCCTGATACGGATTAGAGAGGTTCGACGTAAAGAAAAAGAAGCTACAGAAAAGTTCTGGTTTATTGCAGTTCTTCATAGACAGACAGTTTCACAGACACTAAATATAACTCCTGTCCCATGCAATATGTTAGCTGCACCCCCGCTACCTTGAATTTACACTCCAGTTGCCAAAATGGGATACAAAGTGGCACTGTTGGTAGTGAATCGTCGACCGCGTATTACATATGTACGCTAAGTTAGACTGTCTGAGACTGACTGACTGCGACTCGCTGCGAGCAAGTGTGCCTGCTGGTATCAGCGCATGCCAGCTCACGTTACCTCACCGGCTGTGCAGCTCAGAAGCCAACGACTATATTCACTCTGTTGTTACTGAATATTACAGGAGTTTATTTGGTCCCCTTCCAATCCATTCATAGCCAAGCAGCTCCAGATTTATGGAGTTAAAAGTTTGCCATCACCGCTTCTTGTTAGGAATAAAAGTTCCTTCCATAATACCCTTTGGATTGCCCAGAAGTCATAACTTCAATATAGGTATGCAATGAGTCTTTATGCTGTGTGCACTTCTCACAGATTTATTGTAGTGAAGCCATAGCAATTCTCACTATTTGAGCCCAAAAACATGCCACATATCAATAAAATATGCTCGAGATAGCACTTACAAATTTTCAATGAGATGATGAGTGAAATTTCATTGCAAGGCATATACCTGATTAGATCAAAAACCTTTTTTCATATTTGGAAAATCTTCTATTTTCAACCTACTATTACAACAATGCAATAAAAAAATTATTTCCAAAGGTCCCAATAAATGTGTGGGACCATAAGACATTCACTTAACAGAAACATATTATCACAGATTAAATTTTACTTCAAGAAGGCTATAGCCCTAAATATTGTGTTTTATATGTGTGTACAGTGTTTTTGTTGCTGTTCCCTCCTGTCTTGAACTTTGTTGAGTGATGGGTATATATTATATTTCAATATAAATATCATCCCACATTATTTTCCTACTCTGTTGTTGCTAAGACTTCTCAAATCTGAAAGAGGTGTGAGGAAAATTTCATTTTTTGTGTCACAAATTCTTCTCAGGTTTGCCGCCGGATGATACTGTCCTTAGAAAATATCATCCGGTGGCAAACCTGTGAAGAATTTGTGTCAAAGATACGCCGGGAAAGACTTGTTTCTCATATCAGTTTTTGTGTATTTGTAAAATTGATAAGGCATCATAGTTAATGTATTTATGTTGGTAGAAATTTTATAACTTAGTTTAGAAAATATCCCACTCATAATGGCCAAGTCACCTGTTTTTAATTTATTTTAAACGAATGATCCACAACACTGAGGGAAACCATTCTGTTACATAAAGCTTAGTGAATACACACTGCAGGGTATAGACTTGGCTCAGAGCAAGATATCACTAAACAACCATAACACTTAGTCTTATTTTTACAATTTTCTGTGGCATTTGATTTATGTTAATAATTATTCTGAGTTGTCACTCGAATATAATAGTTTTTGAAAACCTGTGGGACATTTCAGAATTGGTCTGATCAATATATATGTGTCCCCATACCAATATAGTGCACTACCTTTACAAACAATGGCTGTGTGTCTTGGCTGAGTAATGCTGGTTGTTGTCAATTTAACAGCCATCATAAACAAATTGCGTTTAGCTTCCAAACTAAGCAAGGGTAAATTAAAAATTAATTTTGTTAATTAAGCTTACTGAACTCTAGGCATAACAGAAACTTGACCAAAGCAAAGCAGTGCACCAAAACAATTCATGTTTGATGTGGCATCAAATAAATACTGTGAAAAATGTCTAATATTGGACTTTCATTCTAATGCATATTTTTAAAAGACCCTATTGTTACGTGAAGATACAAATTATTTAATATTTTTGCTCTTATTCCTACCAATTCTTGAGATTTTTCTTATTGTACTCATGCTTTATTATATAAACATGTAATATTAGTAGTATTTAAGGAAACTGGTAAATTTATTACTACAGCCAAATATTAATACTCAATATAAACTATTTGTTCATTTATAATTGACATCATCAAATAAAACATAGATTATGGTTTCCATGGTTTTCCCAAATCACTCTAGTTGAATGCTAGGATGATACTTTCAGAAGACCATGACTGAATTCCCTCCTGTTCCTTGTCCCCAGTTTTCTCCCACATCTAATGTCCTTAAGATTAGCCACAAGCAAAATTGTTTTTTGGCAGTTGCTGATAATCCCAATTAATTGTGAGGTTTGCACTTATAAACTAACATCAAAGGTACTACTGCTTGTTGTGTTTCCCTCCATTCTATTCCCTGGAATGCTCTTACAATGCAATAGGTACCACACAGAGGCCTAAATCAACTCAATGTAGTTTAATCATTGTAAGCACTGAACACAGCTTTGATGCCAGATGCCAATAATTTGTACTAAAAATTGATTAGTTGATCCTATTTTGAATGCTTTGCTTCAGCTCTTTTATTTTTGATACTTGCTGTATGTAATTCCAGTTTTTTATAACTTTTTGTACTTAGTCATAAATTAATAGGTATTCATTCCTTGCTCACAATATCCTTTTTTTAAACTTTCTTCAAGATATTACAACTTATCGCCATTGTAGTCACCGATTTCATGTCTACAGCAGATCTTTTGGATAGTGTCATGATCGGTTCAATACCTGATGATGGTACAGTACACCAAAGAATTTTTTACGTTTCCTTACAAAGCTGTATTTATAACATCATTTGGTGACATATCATCACATAATTGTGGGATAGATGCCAAATACCTGTAATTCCATCTGAAAACTTGTATTTCAGAACTGATATCGTTTTTCCAAAGTTGTCCCTGCTTCTGAGGATATATAATTGGAGCAACTAATTTCAGCAGACAGGATGGGAGTGTTGTGTAGTTGATATATACTGAGTGTGGTGGGTGAGCAGTAATGCTGTTGCCTTGGAGGCTCAGGTTTGAATCCCCATCCAGCCATCAAAATTTTTATTTTTGTGGTTCCTCAAATCACTCCAGGCAAATGCAAGGTTGGTTCCTTCAAAGCCCATGGCCATATTTCATCCTATTCCTTTTCCCAGTCCTTTTATGTCTCTTAATGACCTCGATGTTGACTACACATAAGGTCATAAGCCAAAAAGAGGTACTTGATATAATACTTCTAGTTTCTTCACCTAAAGACTCTTAGTATCTCAACTTGGTTCTATTACTATAAGATTATCAGGGTATAATGATGCTGTATCAGAAATCGACTAATAATTAGATACACGTCAGAATTTCTAGCTGTGTTAGGTCTGGATCTGCTCACATTTTTTCACACATCATATGTCTTTCCTCCTCAACCAAAATATTGTGTGTTGTGTTTTTTCATACATGTCTGGCCTTTCCTGTCTTCATCTGTAATAAATTTCCCTGTCCTATCTTATTTTCAGTGATTAACAGCAGTTTGTCACCATTATTTTATTGTAATATTAATCATACAGTAGTAAAATTTAGTTATACAATTTACACTAACTGTCATCATTAGAGGACCATATTTCTAGTTTTGGTGATATTTTTTTGAGTGTTCTACACATTCTTATTTAGTTTTTGTAAAGATGTTTTGGGTATGATCGTGTATTTGAGAGATATACGATCACTTTTACCATACGAGTATAAGAGTGTACAGTTATTTGTTTGTCATTTAACTTTATGTACTGTTCTCTACACCTGTAACCACTTTTAATATTAAAGTTGTACTAAAATGTTATAATATAGACTTCCTTATCTTTGATTGCTGAGACTTTCATCAAGTTAAAATTGGGAACTCATAATTTTTTTTGCATTTTTTCAATTTTATTTGTTATTTTTATTTATTTTAGTATAATGTGCATATAAATGACAAAGGAAAGGGAAAATGATTCATCACTCACCAAACTAGAAGTCAAAACGAGCTGAAAACATATATAATGAACACAAACATATACAACATTTCAGTTTTCACCTTATTCATGTAATAGAAACTGAGTCATGGGGTTTGTGAGTTGTCTGCATGCCGAAGTTTATCACATTATTATTATTATCGTTGAGGACCATCTCCAGTTTCCCGGGTGTGGTTTACGAGTCTTGGTTATTATAGACGATTGTTTTCCACCTTTTCCTGTCCAGAAAGGTTTCCCTGTCTGTGATGTACTCCCAATTCCAGCCTCTTCTCTCTACATCCTCTTCAGTTGGTCTGTCCATCTTCTTCTTGGTCTTCCACTGGTCTTTTGCCCAGTATCCTTTTTTCCAAATAAGTTTTTGGCAGTCTTTTGCTAGTCATTCTCTTCACATGCCCAAACCATCGAAGTCTAGATGACCTAAGTCTCTCTTCCATGGATTCCCTTAGCTCTAAGTTTGATCTAATTTCATCATTTTTATGCGGTCAAGTCTAGTTTTCTGGAGGGCTGTTCTAAGAAACTTCATTTCACATGCTTGGATCTTGCTAAGGTCCCTTGATGTTAGTGTGCATGTTTCCAAAGCATATGTGAGAATAGGAATGAGATATGATTGTACAAGACAATTTTTGCTCTTCTGGGAACCTTCATGTCCCCATAGTAAGCCTCGCACAGTACTGTAGAAGTTGGCTCCTTTGGTTACTCTACTCACTATTTCTAAATCACTTCTACCATTATGGCAATTATGCTCCCCAGGTAGCTGAATTGGTCAACAACTTCAACTTCGTGGTCTTTTAATTTTATATGACAGTCTGTATTCTTTCGGCTTATTTTTAGTGCTACAGTTTTTTTTTTGGATTCAATTTCATTCCATATTCTTCAAACTTATCATTCCACATCTTCAATTTGTTTTGTATTCCTTCTTCTGTTTCATCCCATACTGCTACATCATCTGCAAACACAGTGCCTGTAGATCTCTATTGAATGTTCTTTTTAGTTCTTTTAAGATGTTATCCATCACCGCTATGAACAGAAGGGGTGAAAGGGCACTTCCTTGTTGTACTCCTTTGGTTGTACTAAACCATTCAGAGTAACATCCCCAACATTGACACCGCTCTTGCAGTTATTGTACAGCATTTGGATATCTTCTTATGAGGTATCTGGTATTTCAAGTTTTCTTAGACTTTTCCAGATAGTTGGTCTAGGAACATTATCGTATGCCTTTTCTAGGTCCATAACACAATAATTAGGTTTTTCCCTCTTTCCCAATATTTTTCCACCAGCATTCTCAAGGCAAAATTAGATCTGTTGTGCTTCTTCCAGCCCTAAACCCATGTTTGTTCCTCTTCTAAGATGGGCTCAATATTGTTCGTACTCTGGCTTCAACTATCTTTTCCATAATTTTGATGCCGTGGGATAGGAGGGTAATACCTCTATAGTTTTTCACTTTTCCTTCTGTTCCCTTTCTTGAATATAGGAATTATCACCCTTTGTCCAGTCTTCTGGTATTTGGTTATCATTCCATATGCTCTGAGGACTCTATACAGCCATTGTATCCTGGTGGACCGGCAGCTTTATAATGTTGGCTGTAACTTCGTCGGCTCCTGCTGACTGCCACTTTTCATCGTATGGAGAGCTCTCTCGACCTCTAACCAAAGTTATTGGGGTTCCTCATCTATTATTCTCTGACTTGGTTCTTCATCGTTTATCCCATTAGGTCCATTTAGTAGTTTGTCAAATATTGTTTCATGGCTTCCTGATCTATAGATATTAAAATTCAATGCCACTTTTCGTTGTAATTTTATAACTCAAGAACGGGCTCACCTATCCAAACCAAATGTTTAGGCTTGTTCGGACTATTTAGTAGATGGTTTATGTGAAGTTTGCACAAAATTGGCGAGCGGTTCTTCATTATCACATTTTTGTAACAAATGAATTCAATAAATGGCGGCGGATCATTTTGTTAATGGGGATTTTGCTGTCAAATTGAAACGTTTTTCAGTGTTGACAGGCAAGATGTGTTATGTCATTCATGCGGTCATTTCATTTTGGACGTGCTTCGATAAAGCAAATTGTCAGCGATAATTATGATGATCATTTATCACATTTTTTGTAACAAATTAATTCAGTAAATGGCGGATCATTTATTAATGAGGATTTTGCTGTTCAAATTGAAACTTTTTCAGTGTTGACAGGCAAGCATGTGTTATGTCATTCATGCGGTCATTTTATTTTGGACTTGCTTCGATTAAAGCAAATTGTCAGCGATAAATATTGCTTTGTGTTTATATTTTT
>JARYHS010004357.1:0-12019 GCA_031002005.1 Vandiemenella viatica
AAAAAATTTAAAAGTTTGAGAACATACGCCATGAACTGGTTAAAGTAAACAAAAAACAAAGGTTGTAGCGCAGGTGGTAAGCAAGTGCTTTCAACATGGTTTGCTTTCAATGAAATGTCATTTGTGCTATCTCGTGATGTTCTCAATGAAGGGATGAACAGTCAAGATAGCCAGAATAATGCCAACTGAATGACTGGGTTGTAAGCTGATCAAGATTCCATTACAAATCTATTGCTATCGCATCTCTTCTATTTTATTTTTACTGGTTTGGAATAAAGAAGATAAGGGTGCATCCACTCTCTTTTCTTTCTTCTTTCATCTTGCAAGATAACACGTGCAGCAGCCACAATTACTTCGTCCTCTTCCACAATGCTGATTGCCGAGCACACAATGCGTGTAAACGTGAAATGTTGGCAATAATAAAGCGCATCAAGTGTCCGGCAATAGTGGAGCCACATATTGCTGGGCCTAAATTGAGCATCTATTGCCGAATATCTTGCCCGGAAACTATTGCGTAATAAATGCCAGAACGTTGCCAGAAAAAGATGCTCATGTACACTCTTTGGCAAAAAAATTGACTGTCGGCGCCTGTGTCTAAGTCTCTTATTTCGCACAATGTGGCATCATTGCGCGTATTCAACTCAGCGCCATCTGTTATTCATTTCCTTAAGTCAAGCCTCGAACAAAGCAGGAAGACTCCGCCCGCCCATTGACGATTCTTCTTGGTAGTTCATCTATCATTCCCCACATTTCAGTAAAAAGCTATTGACAGATCTCGAAACAAGTAACGCATTTTCCTGTCCCTGGATTGACTGTAATATTAGGCAAGATATCGCCGACAATACCTCAGTCGGATGAAATTGGGTTCCAGCTACACTTTTCTTAAATTAAGATCGTGAAACATATCGTTAAAGTTTTTATCAACAAGGTTGCACTAAAGCGCAGTAAAAATGAGGTTCAGTTATACATTTTATTCCAAATTATTAGCGTAAAATTATAACGATATTTATTTATATATTATGCAACACATAATTGGGTGTGTGATCCGAGAAGTGGGTGTAAATGTTCAAATATCCAGAGTTTGTGGTTCTACAAAACTATTGAAACGATTATAAAGAGATTATTTCGGATAATTGTCTAATGCCAGTTGAATGTAACTGACTTCCGAGACAGGATACGGTTGTTTATCCACTGCACGAGCCGTCTGTGAAAATGAGCTCCGTTTGCTTGTGGCTAACCATCTAGTCTTGTAAACGCGTGGTCCTCGGTTCGAGTCTAGGTTTTCCAATTATTTTTTTGCATTTATTTTAAACAAGTCGAACCTACAACTGCGTTATGCGTAAAATATAACATCGACTCTTACCTGCTTGCGTCAGGACATAACATACTTAAGGAAAGACTTATAACTGAGTGCTTCTTAATAAACTGCACACGTAACTATGAAAGCTTTCATAGACGTAACACTGAAAGAAATCTTCTCGGGCTTCAACATCGTCGAAATAGTGTCGTGTGGTTACGTTAGGTGGACTATAACGAGTTCGCACCATCGTCAAGGAGACGAAAAACTAAATAATATTACTATACCAATTTCTTATTATGCGTCTGGATTTACGATTCGTCGACTTCTAAGTCATTAAAGGTGGGAAGGGAATGGAGACAAGGAATGGGAAGGAATTCGGACCATGGGTTTTCGAAGAAATAATCCCGCCATTCACACGAAGTGACTTGGAGAAACGAAGGAAAATCCAAATCTGGATAGCCAGATAGGAGTTCAAACCCGCTTCCTCTCGAATGCGGAGCCATAGCGTTAACGCTCAGCCATTAGGTTCAGTTTTTCAATATATTTCGTATTTGGTCTATGATGCCGTCCATAAAATTATTTAAAAAATCTATTGAAAAGTTAAAAATTGTAAATTAAAATATATGTGCAGAAGTGAGTTCATCTGATGAGAGCGGGGATATCAAAAAAATCAGAAACGCAATTCAAATTTCATTTTCTCTCTCTCTACTCTTTTCGCAACTCTCTCTCTCTTTTTAATTTTTTTTGCTAGGGCTTTACGGCTCGTCGACAGCAAGGTCATTAGACACGGGATCGGATTGGGGCAAGAAACGGGCAGGAACTCGGCCATGGCCTTTTCAAGGAAGCATCCGGGCGTTCGCCTGGAGTGACTTGGGGAAACCATGGAAAACCCAGATCTGGATGCCCGGACGGGGATTCAAACCCGCGTCCTCCCGAATACGAGGCCAGAACGTTAACCGTTCACGCACCACACCCGGTACTTTTTTTTTATTTTTAGCAGCTATCAAATTCAAAGTGAATATAAGCTCCCTCATATATGGAAGATATTGTCAAATTAATCCCGTTGTTTAATGAAGTAGTATTAAACCAAAAATGACGAGCAAAATTGATCGGTTTGCTAGTAACCAAATAGGTAACATTTCAGTCTTTTCGTAGAAATGTTAAAAAAATAAAAAAGAATCCATTTCACATTCTACTTGAACCTCAAACCGGATGCTAAAACTACAGAAATTTGCAGTCTCAATAAAATGTGGTAAAATAAGAAATTTCAATGTAGTTTTGATGTAATTCTCTATAATACTTTCTCATTTTTTTCAAGTATGTTTTCAGTAAAGATTAAGAGGTAGTTGGAATGAAATTATCACGCTGAGCAATAACACAGCTAATTGTTACAAAATTTTATAAATCGGCAGTACTACTCTCCGCAGCTAGAGTGTAATTCTAAAATATCGTAGTAGACGGAAACGTAGCGTTTACAAAGCGTATAATACTGGTTTCCTTGTTTCTTGCCACACTTACATTCCCGCACTGAATTTCAATTTTATGCCTAAGTTTTCCTCCTACAATGTTCTGATTGAATGCTTATAAGACTTTGCAATATTTAAACGTTCAAAAGAAATTGTTGCTTGTCATTCTGAGACAGACAATGTAATTCTTTGCGTTGGAATAAAATATATAGTAGCGACAGTTTGAATTTTGGAAAAACCGTGCCGCAAGAGAATCAATTCTTATCACCGATCAAGAAAAACAAAGTTACTTTCATAGCGTTTGTTGATTTAGAAAAAAAGCTTTTGGTAATGTAAGGCGGGACTAAATGTTCAAAATTTAAAAAAAGTCAGGTCCTACGTATCGAGATAGAAAAATATGTTATAATTGATATAAGAATCAAGTGGCTATAATAAAAGTAGAGAATCATGAGAGTCACCAATCAGTTGAAAAGTGTATCAGATATGGTTGCAGTTCATCCATATTAATATTCAACTTATATGTTGTAGCGTATCGCCAGGGGGGGGGAGAATTATTAATTAATTCTTAATATCTACGCTATATCGGATACTATAATTGAATATCAAAATGTAAATTATTCAAATGGGAATTGGATGATTCTGGGATTTGAAAACTGTCACAAAAAGACATTTTAATAAAGATTTTCACAATGGCATCTACAAATCTGAGCGTATTTACCATTACGTTAATAAACAAGAGGTTTTGCAACTTTCTAAGCAACGCTCAGACGTACAATGAGCCCTTTAAATGCAAGCAAACAAGTATAGTTGTACTTTAAAAATCTCACAATTATTCTAATACAAAGTATGTTACCAGTTATGATGATGGCAAACAATAATGAATTTTAATAGGTTGGGACGCCACGAATGATTGACCTGCATTCGACAGTTACACAGTCTAGCTCAGTGGTTTATCAGATCAGAGCAAGGATCTTTATCTCAGATGCGCTTACGGGTACAGTTTCACGGAAGTTGCAGGCTGAATGGCTTCGAAGAAACACATTACCGTTCCACGGCAGGTAGCGCTGAGCGTCGTAACTGGCCACGCCAGCAATATGCGGCCAGTCGCAAGTCAGAAGTGCGCCTCAGATGGTCTCCAGGACACAAGTCAGCCCAGCACACATGGACCGCAAGTCACCAGTGACTTGTCTGGGCTCCCAACTGGAGGGAAGTCAGGCAGGAAGTGCTTCGTCTTTTTCTGCCTCCACGGAGGTAAACTCTGACTCCGCCTCTTGTGGCTCGAAGACGACATAGAACATAAAATTCCCCGAATCTTAGTACTATGTCCCCTGTGATTGGCTGACCATCTGACGTCATGTGAATCTGTGCTTCTCTCGGCCACGTTAAGTTTCGGCAAACCTCGGGAGCTGATGTCTCCTTCGGGAGGAAGGAATTCTGTTTACCGGTTGCCCGCCAGAAATCCCTAATCCTCTTAACATTCTGCCAACAAGGCGCCAGCCCGTCTGCCCTTCACTGAAGCGTAAAATCCTTGCCTCTTATCCTTTCAATGTGCATCCCAAGAAATGGAAAAATATTCTATTCCTTTACTTTATACACAATAAAAAATGATATGTAACGGGGAGCTTAGCGAATCGTTACAATGTGGAGGAAGCTATAAAAGAAGTAAAAGAGGAATTTGACTGTGGTTCATGAAAAAGTAGTTTCAAATATTGACCCAGGAACCAGAGAGAACTTTTTAAAACTGTATGTATGGAGCATAGCACCTTATGGTAACGAAGCATGGACTTCAGGAATGCCTGAAAGAAAGAAAATTGAAGCATTCGAAATGTGGTGCTATAGGAGGATGCTGAAAATTAAGTGGACAGTTAAACCACGAAATTAATATGTTTTGGAAATGATGGCTGACGAAAGAAGTTTGTGGAAGAATCGTAAACAAAGAAGAAACAGATTCGTGGGTGTGTTTTTTTATACATTTGCGATTGGTTATGTATGAAGCAGATAACGGTGGACGTGTTTTAAGAGAGGTGTTTTGAGATGAAGGGGATAGTGCAAAATAAGAAGGGATGGTGGTTTATATCAAACCAATCGAGAGACTGACGACAATAAAATAAGAGATTGAATAAGACAGAAGGTGCCGGCCGATTGAGATCTACTCCCCCGAAACACATCGATGGGGCCGACAGCTTAACGTCCAAATCCAGCGGACGAGTCACTGTCAGAAGTTCCATACAGAGAGGTTTCGGATTTAAACCAGGACTTTCGTGCACCATCTGATAATTAGTAATAATGCACCGCCACCGAAACATGTCCTAGTTCAAAAAAGTTCTTCAACCACCGGAGCTCAAATCAGGTGAGGCCGTATCTGACGCCGCGCATCATCACGGAGCTATAATGACCCGAAACGAGAAAGTTGGCTATAGAAGTGTAGCATTTAAAAATCAACCTTTCACCTCCGTCACATGCTGTTTGGTGCAGACGCGTAAATTCCAATTGAGGTAGCTGACTCAATCTCATACCACTGCGGCGCAAGACAATCTTCTTATATCTATCACCTTAGTAATATATGAATTTTATGAGCGGAACAGAATATAAAGCATCCGGCATCTTTAATTCCTTTAATTTATAGCTGCTAAAAATAGAAAAAAAAGGGAGAGGGGTTGAAAATGAGAAAGAGAGACAGAAAAGACATAAATTTGAATTGCGTTTCTGATTTCAGAGATTGTTTTGGAAACTCACCGTCTCATCAAATTATCTCACTTCTACCGACATTTTATCATTTACGATTATTAACTTTGCTTTAAGTAAATTTTTAAATAATTTTATGGATGTAATCGTTGGCCAAATACGACTAGTAATGAAAAAAGTTAAGATAATGGTGACGCATTCGGGAGGAGACGGCTTCGAATACCTCCATCTATCGAGATTTGGGTTTTCTTTGGTTTCCCCAAATCACTCCAGGCAAAAGGTGGTATAGATCCTTTAAAAAGCCAAGGCCGAATTTCTTCCAGTTCCTTTTCCCCAGTCCCCCGCCTCTAACGACCTCGACGTTAACGAAACGTAATGCCATAAGAAGGAAAAAAATTGAATGGGAAGGAGTCATTGTTAGTCCGGTTAATGCAAGCTGCGACCACAACAACTACTACTACTACAGCTACTGTAAAACACTGAAAAAACTCAGAAAGTCAATTCAGAACCGAAGAAGACGAAATGGAAGCAAGGAAGCAAGCATTGTTCACGACAGAGCTGGTCCACACCGTCGCTCTTCTGCAAAACTTTGGTTGGAAAATAATCACCCACCCACCATACAGTTGCAGACTTGGCCCACAGTGACTACCACCTTTTCCTAAGCTGCGAAAATATTTGACCGACTTAGATATTAAAGATGAAGTTCAATGCTTGCTCAAAGACATGAGGCGAGCATACATTCTTTTTCCTTTTTTGATTATGGTCTTACGCGTTGTCGACATCGAGGTCATTAGAGGCGTGAAAGGAGTTGTAGCAAGGATTTCTCCAATGGCCTTTTAAAGGAACCTTTCC
Source organism: Vandiemenella viatica (assembly GCA_031002005.1). Taxonomy (NCBI): domain Eukaryota; kingdom Metazoa; phylum Arthropoda; class Insecta; order Orthoptera; family Morabidae; genus Vandiemenella; species Vandiemenella viatica. Next base: position 6,304 of record JARYHS010004357.1, read on the forward strand.
AGTATTCACATAGAGTGATTTGTGGAAATCATTGAAACCCAAATCTGGATGGCCGGACGAGGATTCGAACCCGCAACCTCCCGAATGAGAGGCCAGCGTGTCAGCTCTTATTCCACCACGCTCCACTATTTTTATAAACTGTCACCGCATCTACAAAAATGCGTGTGCCGAATTGTGAAGATGCAGAAAAATAGATGATTGCTCAATCTTTCCAAAAGAGCCGATCGTGATAAATTATTACGTGTTATTTAGTGTTATAAAGGTATTCTTCTTGGCCGAAGGAAACAGGAAAGTTGGCACTTACTTCCTGTTAGATGTTGCCACAACTACTTCTTCCAGTGTTGCCATGATTTCTGACTTCTGGCAGTGCTGTGGTAATTTCCTGTTCAAGGAAACGTATCTTACAGCTAGGCGGTATCAAGAGAACAGACACATTCCCGAAATAGAAATTTACTTTCCTTCCCCGTCTATCTATCTTATTTTTATTTGACAGATTATTTATGTTATAACAGTTTGATTCTTTATATAGATCATCATTAACTATTCAACTTCAAATGTTGTATCTTTATATATATATATATGTTTACTTTTATTATATAATGGACGAAGTAGGCATCAGCGTAAGGCAAAGTAGCTGAACGGATGAGCATTGGCCTAAGGAGGTGACGTTACTGGGTTCGTTCCCACCTCAAGTTGACTATTTTTACATTGACTATCCCCTTCTCACTTGTTGTAAAATACATATCATATATGTAAAAGTGAACATTATTATATTTTACATCAAATTGTTTAAAAACAAACTCCTATGAAAATATTTTTTGTTTAGTTCATAGGCCACATTGGCGGTTAAAGGTGTGTTTGTGGAATTTAAAATATTGTTCATCCAATATAATGTGACGAGTTTAGTTGACTTTAGTTCCGTAAAGGCAGAGAGTTTGATTGGAGTTGTTGCTGTAGAGTTTCTCACTTTTTCTGTCAAAGATACAATTGTTTAACGCTTTTTTTCCTGTGATTTTATAGCCAACTTCCTCGTTTCGGGTCATTATAGCTCCGTGATGATGCGCGGCGTCAGATACGGCCTCACCTGATTTGAGCTCCGGTGGTTGAAGAACTTTTTTGAACTAGGACATGTTTCGGTGGCGGTGCATTATTACTAATTATCAGATGGTGCACGAAAGTCCTGGTTTAAATCCGAAACCTCTCTGTAGCGCGTATGGAACTTCTGACAGTGACTCGTCCGCTGGATTTGGACGTTAAGCTGTCGGCCCCATCGATGTGTTTCGGGGGAGTAGATCTCAATCGGCCGGCACCTTCTGTCTTATTCAATCTCTTATCTCTTATTTTATTGTCGTCAGTCTCTCGATTGGTTTGATATAAACCACCATCCCTTCTTATTTTGCACTATCCCCTTCATCTCAAAACACCTCTCTTAAAACACGTCCACCGTTATCTGCTTCATACATAACCAATCGCAAATGTATAAAAAAACACACCCACGAATCTGTTTCTTCTTTGTTTACGATTCTTCCACAAACTTCTTTCGTCAGCCATCATTTCCAAAACATATTAATTTCGTGGTTTAACTGTCCACTTAATTTTCAGCATCCTCCTATAGCACCACATTTCGAATGCTTCAATTTTCTTTCTTTCAGGCATTCCTGAAGTCCATGCTTCGTTACCATAAGGTGCTATGCTCCATACATACAGTTTTAAAAAGTTCTCTCTGGTTCCTGGGTCAATATTTGAAACTACTTTTTCATGAACCACAGTCAAATTCCTCTTTTACTTCTTTTATAGCTTCCTCCACATATAAGTTGAATATTAATATGGATGAACTGCAACCATATCTGATACACTTTTCAACTGATTGGTGACTCTCATGATTCTCTACTTTTATTATAGCCACTTGATTCTTATATCAATTATAAAATATTTTTCTATCTCGATACGTAGGACCTGACTTTTTTTAAATTTTGAACATTTAGTCCCGCCTTACATTACTAAAAGCTTTTTTCTAAATCAACAAACGCTATGAAAGTAAACTTTGTTTTTCTTGATCGGTGATAAGAATTGATTCTCTTGCGGCACGGTTTTTCCAAAATTCAAACTGTCGCTACTATATATTTTATTCCAACGCAAAGAATTTACATTATAATGTCTGTCCTCAGAATGACAAGCAACAATTTCTTTTGAACGTTTAAATATTGCAAAGGTCTTATAAGCATTCAATCAGAACATTGTAGGAGGAAACTTAGGCATAAAATTGAAATTCAGTGCGGGAATGTAAGTGTGGCAAGAAACAAGGAAACCAGTATTATACGCTTTGTAAACGCTACGTTTCCGTCTACTACGATATTTTAGAATTACACTCTAGCTGCGGAGAGTAGTACTGCCGATTTATAAAATTTTGTAACAATTAGCTGTGTTATTGCTCAGCGTGATAATTTCATTCCAACTACCTCTTAATCTTTACTGAAAGACATACTTGAAAAAAAACAATGAGAAAGTATTATAGAGAATTACATCAAAACTACATTGAAATTTCTTATTTTACCACATTTTATTGAGACTGCAAATTTCTGTAGTTTTAGCATCCGGTTTGAGGTCTTTGCTCAAGTAGAATGTGAAATGGATTCTTTTTTATTTTTTTAATATTTCTACGAAAAGACTGAAATGTTACCTATTTGGTTACTAGCAAACCGATCAATTTTGCTCGTCATTTTTGGTTTTACTACTTCATTAAACAACGGGATTAATTTGACAATATCTTCCATATATGAGGGAGCTTATATTCACTTTGAATTGATAGCTGCTAAAAACAAAAATAAAAAAAGTACCGGGTGTGGTGCGTGAACGGTTAACGTTCTGGCCTCGTATTCGGGAGGACGCGGGTTTGAATCCCCGTCCGGGCATCCAGATCTGGGTTTTCCATGGTTTCCCCAAGTCACTCCAGGCGAACGCCCGGATGCTTCCTTGAAAAGGCCATGGCCGAGTTCCTGCCCGTTTCTTGCCCCAATCCGATCCCGTGTCTAATGACCTCGCTGTCGACGAGCCGTAAAGCCCTAGCAAAAAAAATTAAAAAAGAGAGAGAGAGTTGCGAAAAGAGTAGAGAGAGAGAAAATGAAATTTGAATTGCGTTTCTGATTTCAGAGATTTTTTGATATCCCCGCTCTCATCAGATGAACTCACTTCTGCACATATATTTTAATTTACAATTTTTAACTTTTCAATAGATTTTTTAAATAATTTTATGGACGGCATCATAGACCAAATACGAAATATATTGAAAAACTGAACCTAATGGCTGAGCGTTAACGCTATGGCTCCGCATTCGAGAGGAAGCGGGTTTGAACTCCTATCTGGCTATCCAGATTTGGATTTTCCTTCGTTTCTCCAAGTCACTTCGTGTGAATGGCGGGATTATTTCTTCGAAAACCTATGGTCCGAATTCCTTCCCATTCCTTGTCTCCATTCCCTTCCCACCTTTAATGACTTAGAAGTCGACGAATCGTAAATCCAGACGCATAATAAGAAATTGGTATAGTAATATTATTTAGTTTTTCGTCTCCTTGACGATGGTGCGAACTCGTTATAGTCCACCTAACGTAACCACACGACACTATTTCGACGATGTTGAAGCCCGAGAAGATTTCTTTCAGTGTTACGTCTGTGAAAGCTTTCATAGTTACGTGTGCAGTTTATTAAGAAGCACTCAGTTATAAGTCTTTCCTTAAGTATGTTATGTCCTGACGCAAGCAGGTAAGAGTCGATGTTATATTTTACGCATAACGCAGTTGTAGGTTCGACTTGTTTAAAATAAATGCAAAAAAATAATTGGAAAACCTAGACTCGAACCGAGGACCACGCGTTTACAAGACTAGATGGTTAGCCACAAGCAAACGGAGCTCATTTTCACAGACGGCTCGTGCAGTGGATAAAACAACCTTATCCTGTCTCGGAAGTCAGTTACATTCAACTGGCATTAGACAATTATCCGAAATAATCTCTTTATAATCGTTTCAATAGTTTTGTAGAAACCACAAACTCTGGATATTTGAACATTTACACCCACTTCTCGGATCACACACCCAATTATGTGTTGCATAATATATAAATAAATATCGTTATAATTTTACGCTAATAATTTGGAATAAAATGTATAACTGAACCTCATTTTTACTGCGCTTTAGTGCAACCTTGTTGATAAAAACTTTAACGATATGTTTCACGATCTTAATTTAAGAAAAGTGTAGCTGGAACCCAATTTCGTCCGATTGAGGTATTGTCGGCGATATCTTGCCTAATATTACAGTCAATCCAGGGACAGGAAAATGCGTTACTTGTTTCGAGATCTGTCAATAGCTTTTTACTGAAATGTGGGGAATGATAGATGAACTACCAAGAAGAATCGTCAATGGGCGAGCGGAGTCTTCCTGCTTTTTTCGAGGCTTGACTTAAGGAAGTGAATAACAGATGGCGCTGAGTTGAATACGCGCAATGATGCCACATTGTGCGAAATAAGAGACTTAGACTCAGGAGCCAACAGTCAATTTTTTTGCCAAAGAGTGTACATGCCCCTTTAGTGATGGGGCTTGGAGGGATATTGGTCAAAGAATTAGGAATAGTGGATGGCAGGGGGATGGCGATCATGACCACAAGCTTGCACTCGATTTCATGCGTAAAGGAGTGGGAAAATTTTCTTTTGTTTGTAAGGGTGTCCGGGACTGTAACAAAATTACCAAGTCTAGTGATGAACAATTTTTCAAACACGGAAATTAAAATTTGAAAATCAAAATAGTAAATTGGGGAGGAATTTAACAATCCAATTATAAAAGAAAATTTATATACATATAAAAGGAGTAATTAGATGACTAGGAAATTGCCACCGCAGTGTTGGCTCCATTGCAATTAAATTAATAATAATAAATAATAATGACGTTTCTGTAAAGGCGCCAAATCTGGCAAAGTGGCCACCTACTGGTGGCCGTGGGCCACTGTCTGTTGCGCACGGATTCTTTTGTTCCTTGCAGATTATTAACATTATAGAATGCTTTGAATAGATGCTTTATTGTCATGTGAAGCAAAACTGAGTATATTAATAATAACCAGAAAACAAAAGTAATTAAATTATTTCGATTTTGAAGTGTTATTTCAACGATCGGAAACTTCTTTTTCTTTGAGCCCAAAAGAAATTGTCGTGGCAACAGTAGCAGGAACAGGCAAATGCAAAGGCCAAAACAAAGGTTCTTTGCAGATACTCACATCAAGTTCATCTAAAAATGTACTTGAAGCGACAAAAGCTAACAAACAGTAGAAGGAAATAAAAAAATGAAGAAGGAAAACTAATGCCAGATACAAAACCACAAACCGCAGGTAACGAAACCTGAAAACAGTGTTATTTGATGATGACGATGATCAAGAACACACACATTGCCTATACTGCAGCGAAAGGTGTTCAGCTCAAGATCACAAAACGATGGATCGAGTACCAAATGTGTTACTTTTGGACTCATAAACTCTGTGATGGAGTTGAACGAAACATCTATTCCTTCGTTTGCGAAAATTGCAATTAAAGTGCCTTTTATACGTTTTAATTTACACAGACGGAAAAAAAAAAAATCCCAACACCAAGAAAAAAAATTATTGTAGAGTAATGAAATTTGGACAATGCATTTGTCAAGTTAACATGTTTAATTGATAAATTTCAAGATCACAG